>ML780095.1:344911-371718 GCA_009831015.1 Picea engelmannii
GGTGCCAAGTTTGTTGAAATTTGGAACTAAAAATATGTGACAATTCTGCAAAAGACCTTGGGTATTCAATGCAATTTGTGTCAGCCAAAAATTAGCTTAAGAATTGTTCATTTGATTGTTCTTGTATTCCTCTTACTTGTTCAAGTGTTAACAGAGGTCTGATGCAATATTCCTCTCCATAATGGTTTTCTAACCAAATAGGTATTTCCTGTGCCAGTTGGGTAGGAGCGAAGAGGACAAGTTTTTGGCTATGTGTGCCATTGGATATAGTCATCTCACCAGACCGACAGCTGATAAAGGCATATGTTGTGGCTAGCCAAGGGCGACCAAGAACCACAGGCTGTCCTAGTTTGGAGGATGATTTAGAATAGATGACTAAAAAGTCTACTAGATATTCCCAATAAGCTAGAGTGACTGCGACATCATCTAGACTTCCTGCAGGGATAATGACTGACTTATCTGCCAACTCGATCATGGTTTGGGTTGGTCTTAACTGGTTGATTTGGAGCTTTTTCATAGTGTCAAAAGGCATTACATTAATATCTGCACCCAAATCAATGAGTGTGTTTGGTAGAGAAATGTCATTAATTTCAACAGTGACTACTGGATTTCTAGGGTCATTATATTTGTATGGCATTTCATAAATAAATTCAGATAATTGTCCCACTACCTGAACAAGGGGAGGTTCCTTCTTCCTCCTTCCTGGTTTCTTAATGCAAAGATCCCTTATGATTTTGGCGTATATAGGGATATCCTTAATGGCTTGCAATAGAGGTATTTTTATGTAGACATTTCGTAATTCATCTTCTATATCTCTGTGCAAGGGTGGGTTGGGTTTCTTCACTAATAGTATTTCAGGGTAAGGTGGGAGATTAATTTGTTGGGGTACTCGTACAGACTAAGAAGTGATTGGAATAGGAGGAGAGGCCTCTTTTTCTGCAGGGGTGGTTTGAGTGTTTTCTTCCTCAGAATGATTATCATTTTCTTCCTGAATTATTACTGCAGGATCTGATTGGTTTACAACTTTCCCCGATCGTAGTTGAATTTCATAGGTGGGAAAGGTTTGAACTTTTGTGTTCTGCACAGGGTGGGTGGGTCAATTATTGGGGTTAGGGAATGGTTGGGCAGAGATTGTTGTTGGTCTCGGAGGATTGTGGGTAGCTTGGTTTTGTGGTTGTTGATTGGCATTTATAGATACTTGCTGCTACTGATTAGGGTTCAAGGGGGTTGTAAATTGTTGTTGTATAGGAGGTGGGAGTAAAGCTTGCATCTGTGGTGGGTTGAATCCAGGTAGTAATTGGGAAATGTTTGCAGGGTACTGTGGATATGTAGGGTAAGCGAGATTTCCATACATAGGTCCCCTCCAACCTTGTTGCCAAGGTTGAGTTTGATCTTGCTGAGGTGTCCATTGTGGATAGGTCATTGGGGAAAGACCCCATTGTTGTTGTTGATATTGTGCATTAGGATCATAAAATGTATTGGGATTTTGGGCTCTCCAAGGTCTTCTGGAAGGGTATGGTTGTTCTTGTGAGACTCCTCCTCCCCTATACATGGMTTGTAGCTCAAGCAAGGTTGGACACTCAGAAGTGGGGTGTTCTAGTGTACATAGACCACAAATTTCTATGACATTCAATGGGCATTCTTTCTCACTGTGCTTTTTTCGGCATCTATGACAAAATATTGCTAAAGCAACCTCTTCTTCTAGTTTCTTTTTCAGTTTCAGAGTATCTAACTGGTTACTTATTGTGCTCAAGTTGTTTGTTTTAAAGTTCTCCAATAAGTTTCCTAACTCAGTTCTGGTGACAGCCCCTGAGCTTTGTTTTGCATTTCTGCTAAAAGGATCTCTTGGTCCTTTGCCTGTTTTAGCTTGTTCTCTTGAGTATCTCCTACAGTAATTTGCAATTTCTGAAAAAGGCTTTTGGTGTACATCTCCTGAACTCAACAAGTTTAAAACTTCTATGTAATCATCTCTGAGACCTTTCAAGAATACAATTCTTAGTACAACTGGGTCTGTGGTGAATAGTTTTGACTTCTGATAGTTGTATAAGAACCTTTCTAAGTAGTCTTCAAGGCTTTCATCTTATGTCTGTTGCATTTTAAAAATGTCATTTTTAGCATTATCCTTACAATAGTCTTGGTATTTCCGTAAAAATGTGTCTTTCATTTGATCCCAAGAGAGGATTGTATTTTCTCCTAAGCTCATGAACCATCTTAAGGTTGAATCTTTTATTGTAGCAGGAAAGAGCTTAAGTTTTTGGGCATCGTCTAAGTGGTTATACCTTCTACATAATATGTCAAACTCGAATAAAAATAAATTTGGATCTTCAGTTGACATAGCTCTGAAAGTGGGTAACAATGATAGTGGGACATTCTTCATGCTGATGTTTCTGGAAATATCCAAGATTGGAAACCCAAATGTCTCAGTCTCTGTGGCTGCATTTCCTTCTTCTTCTGTCATTCTACTGATGGATGGTTCAGAAACTGGATTTTCTGTGTCTCCTAAATGTTCAACAGACTCACGTTCTACCTCTCCCAATACTGATTCTTCTGTTTTAGGTTCTGCTTCTGGAGCCTCACTGGCTCCTCTTGAATTTTCTGTTGGTGGAATTTTTCTTGCACCAGTGTTAGTTGGATTAGTGGGGGGGGTTGTTTTTTAATCTTTGGAGCTTACAAATCTACCCTTGTTATCTCTATATCTATGCATAAAATGGAAATTTGATTCTTTAACTGAATTGAAATCTTAATTCTATCTAGAAGGTAAGAAGGCAACCTAGCTTCAGAGAACCCCACTCTAGTGGCCGCGTGGCTCTTCACTCACGTCTTAAACATTTTATCCTCCTCCCTCAAGTAGCCTTTAAAAGCATTAAAAATTTATGCAAATAATCTAAGCTAAAAATCACTTCCTACTGTTTGCAACTCCCCGGCAACGGCGCCAAAATGTTGTGCTACTTATATGTTTAGTATAATGCACTCATTAATTATCAATCTGGGATTCGTAATTAACAGAGTTACAAGACACCAGTAAGAAAGGTAATTTCTAAGGTCATGAGTATAGAACTAAGCTAGATTATGCATGTTGGAAACAAATCAAAATAACAAACTGCAATGCACTTTGGTTGTCTTTCACAGAGAGGCTATCTACTCCATTATGGCACATGCAAGTATGAGATGGAGTTGGTTTGACAAATCAACTCTGTTATCTGGCCCAGAAAACTAACTATGCAATCCACACTTCTGAAAGGGAAAATTACACATCAATCATCAATACATAGCATGGGTAGTTCAACAGTCAATATATTGAGTATGTTGTGGTTCACAATGTGATGTTGTGAACTTCACTAGTTCTTCTTCAAATATGTCTGACTACTGCTGCTAACATTCATGTCTATAGAACAAAATCAAATTCATAAAAACAGAGCATATGCAAAAAGGGCGAGTAAAGATCTCTAAGCAATCATATAATGGAAATCCTAGTCTAAGTTGTACTGCTATCATCTAACATAGTTAAAGCTTCAGCTAATTTAACATTTACACTATTGAAAACAAATGCTAATGTTAATCTACGAAGATGCTGACCTTTGTTGGGCAGTGGGCCCTTGCCGCTTCAACAGGTCAGCTACTGAAGTATGGGCAATAGATAATGCAGGAAGAACACCATAAGGTTTAAAACCTGTACCATTAAAAGATTTTAACGTGTTGCGTGACTTAGTATGGGCAAGAGAGCCAATGGGTTTCCAAAAAGTGATGAACATGATGCAAGTCGAAGCTCCTTCATCAACAACTGTTCGAAAAATATTCTTATTTTCCACAATTACTTGTATTTGAAAAGTTAATTGATGAGGGAGTCTTGGAATGTGATCTTCCAAGTAGAAGATTATCAAATTCATATCAGTAGGATCGATTCCAGCAACAGCCTCTAACAACACCTTTCATTGAGTAGGGAAACTTTGAAGGACTTCGAGAGTAGATATTGCAGAAGGTGCTGGTGCAAGATCTTCTACAATACTATAGTTTTAAGCTGCACATGCATGTGGGTTAAATGACAACTTACGAACAACGCCCTTAGGATGTGGATGGATAATTGTATTGGTACTAGGTCATTCAAGATGAAGAGGATCATTAGGAGATGGAACCGATGGAGGAGGTTGAGCCAACGGAGGAGGTGAATCATCAACTTTCTCTTTAGAAGGAGAATAATCTTTGGTTCGAGTAGCAACTACAACTTCATTTTTCTTGGAGTCATTGGTACACATAAGCACATAAGAGCTGGTAGAGGGAGAAGGTTGGTCATGAATAACCAGTTGGGCCTACTGTTGAGAAGAAAAAGGTTGTGACAAAACGACATGCTTAGGGGTAGTCCTGGTTCCTTGAAGGAAGTTAGTAACTTTTGCACGTCTTGGACAATCTTTCGTATAATGGTCCTCGCCACAAATAAGACAAGGATAACGAGGTTTTCACTTTTCTTTATCATCAACAGGTTGAGTTTTGGGTTTATTTGGTTGCTGATTATTAGTTTTATCCTCCTTATTCTTACCCTTCCCTTTCTTTTTGTTTTGATATTTACCGCTAGTCGTAGACTGAACCGTATTCACCTCAAAGGTTTTACCAGGAGAGGGAGCAGGAGGAGTAGCATTTTGTACATTAGTAGTAGTAGGTCTGGGATTGGAATGATTGACGCTCTTTGACTGAGTTTTAGCATGAAAAGTTCCAATTACACCATCAACAGCATGAGATGCTACCAGAAGCATTGGGGTTGGATTTGTAGACGGGTGAGGAGCATCAGGGATCAAGTCATATAACGTACCCGTTTAGGAATAAACGAGATCCAAGTATTGAGCACGAATGATCGCATGCTCTTCAGTGATGACACCTCCCATGGAAACATCATGGACTATGGGACCGATGAGTGATTTGGTAAACCACTCAGCCAATAATTGATCAGGAAGGGGAAGTTTTATTAATCGTCGTCTACTCTTCCACTCGTGAATATGATCTGAGATGTGAGTAGAAGAGGATTGTTTAAATGAACTTAAAATTATCGTTCATGTCTCATACTGTATCGATAATTGGTAATGTGTCAAGAAATCCATAGCTAAGGTGTTGAAATCATTGAAGAATCCTCTTAGAAATTTGATATACCTTTGGCAGTCGAACCCATAAGAGTGTGTTGGAAAATACATAATCGGATGGAGTCATCCATCAAGGAGTTGGATGAACACCAAAGATGAAAATTCATGACGTGATTGTTTGGGTCTTCTCTCGATCGACCATCAAACTTATGAATTTTTGATGGTGATTTAGCAGGTATAACCGGCCAATAAGGAGAATGCAATATGCGATCATTAAAAATCCTAGATAAATTCAGTAAATCCAAAGTAGCTAGAAACGACAACTTTTTGTTTACTTGAGGAAACTGGTAATTTTCGGGAGGCAATCCCGTAGGTATACCAGTAGGACCATAAACAGTTTGTAAATAGTTAGAGGGTCCTGTCAAATTTGGTTATGGAGGGTTTTGAGTCAAGTAGCCAACATTTGTTGGTTGATTTGGTATGCTACCTTGGAAAGGAGCATCAGATTGGAAAGGTTGACCCCAGGTAGGATTTACAGTGCCTGGATAAGGTTTCCCAGGATTAGAGGGTATAAAAGAATTTAATTGAGGATTTTCCCCCCCGGGCAGTAGTTGATTGCCTTGGAAAGGAAAATTCCAAGGTTGGGTTTTTAATCTAGGTGTATACTATCCATAAACTGGCTTGTGACCCCCAACTTGGGGTTGCCCCCAAACTTGAGGTTGACCTCCAACAAGAAGTTGATAACCAAAAGTAACAAAATGATTTGTGCCTCCAAGTAAATTGGACCTACTTGGGCCAGGACGATTAAATCCTCCAAGTGGTGGAGGAATGAGAGGCCCTCCAGATAGAACCTGGGTAGGAGTGGGAACAAAATCGCTAGCAGCATTATACCCAGGTGGAATAAAAAGACTAGGTCCTCTGGATGGACCCTAGGTAGGATTAGCAATAGTACTATTAAGAGCGTTATACCCAGGTGGAAGTGATGGATTTGATCTAAGCAGAAGTGGTGTTCCAATAGGAGCTTGAGTTGTTACCGAATTTTCGGCAGAACATGTGTAACTTATGTTGTGGTAGAGATAGTGAACTAGAAAGGAAGAATTGTACGTGTGATGACGTAGGTTGGTTTGGACTCATACCGATTTTATAAAAAATATTGTGTCCCGAGGAAGTCCTCCAAAAAGAACATCTTGGGACTGAACTAAGATTAAAAATTCCAGAAGTGTGAACCAGAGTTCTAAATTAATCACTGTGAAATGGTGGATCATCCACATCGGACTCTACGAAAGGTCTTGAAGGTATTATAGTGTAGTCTTCAACAACAACGTCTCCCAAAGAGTTAATTCAGAGCAAAATCAGGTCTTGTATAACATTCAATCATGCATTTACAAGGAATGATGATTTGACCAACGGAGTAGAACTCTCGATCTCAGAGGATACATTGTTATTGACTGCTCCTTTAGGGGAAGGACCCTCTGGTGAATTAGGAAGAAAGGGAGCATATTCTTTCGGTTCTTCCGGAGGCAATCCCTGCATCCTACGTGAACGACGAGGATTGATGTTGGCCACACCTAACAAAGAATAAAAAAGATCTATGGCCAAATAGAGGAAACAAACAACACTTCACTAATAAAATCTAGATATCAAGCATACAAACAAACCTTCTTATTTCGAAATCACTAGTTGGTGATGAAATCCAACATCATGATATCAAGACAAGAAGGGGTTGGGGTAAAGCAAGTGAAAAAATGATGTTGACGACCTGCTTAATGGACTTAGACCTTAGTGCAAGCTCCCACACATAATCGTGGGTATACCCTCCAAGGATCTCAAGTGAGTTTGGCCAATGTCGATTCCACGTACCATGAAGACTTGCCCCTCCACAGTTACCTCGTGTAAAGACCCTAAAGAGATACGCTACTAAGGTTACCAATTATGACAATGATGCTTGGGGAAGCAGTTGACAGTCCGATATACACGCAAGGGCAGGGTATCTAAGCCTTAAATCTCCTCGAGAAGGTTTGCACAGGGTTTTCTTCTCAAGTGACCCCCAATAATACATGCATTCACTACACTAGGACCAACAAAGCAAGGTGAATAACTCTACTGGCCATAATGCGACCTCATGATTAACCCTTGTGTTAGAAGGGCTTCCCAGGACAAAATGTAGCAAGTGGATTTAACGCTCCCTATCACAAGATACTATTGTTTGTTTTGATGCTTTGGAGATTATTCCTCACAACCTATTCCAAAGCATTATCCCTAGTTAATGTTGGTGTATAAGAGTTCTACAAAATAAAAGTTACTAGATAGATTTTATAATTACACTTAATTTTAGTGGTTGTTGTTTAACTCAAAAAGGAAGCGGAGATGAGATTAATGAAGTGCTTGACCTTGAATTGACAATATGAAAAGAGAGATGAGATGCAATCTGTTCATTCGATGAACTCTAGTTACATAAGAGAGAAGGTTTTCTTTTTCTAGAACACAACAAGTTGCAAAACACAATTCCTTCAATCTTTGAACAATCTTTGTGCCAAACAATCAAAGCTATAAAATTTTCCAATTTTCTCTTTTTAAACAAACACTTGAATGCAAAAAGTTTCTTATAAACACTTATGAAAAAGAAAAATAAATTTGAATTCTTTTTCTTTTCAAATAAAAACAGAGATCTGAAAAAATAAAAAGTTGCTCAAGAAAATTAATGCAGTCACAACACAATTTCCCAAATTTAACTCATAATGTAACCAAAAATGTAAAAGCAAGAAAACTCATTTGTCCAATGAAAACAAAAATCGTTTTCTAATCAACAAGAATCCAAAACTCTCAAAAGATCATCAACAAGTTAACTGACAAACACTCAAGGATGAAACCCAAAGATTATAACCTTGCAGTGATAAGTCAAAGATAAAACTTTTGAAGTTTATGAAAAAGACTCTTAACACTTGAGAAATGATCAAATTTAGTTTAAAAAATTGCAAACCAAGCTGTGAATAATCATCCAACAGGACCAGGGAGCAACTACAAGCTAGGGTTTGGTAGACGCGACCACAACAGAGGACAACATCAGTACCAAGGGGGGCGGTAATGGAACCCCCTCATACAAGCAGGTAGTAGTAGATAGAGGGAAAGGCCCACGAGGCGTAGGTTTCAAGGCACCAATGACAAGCACCTCAAGATCGGAAACGAAAAAGAATTAGGAAAGTAACCAGAGGAAAGGCAACGGTATGGGGGAAGAAACTAGAGAACCTCATAATGTTGCGAGAGAAAAAACAAGCCCCAATGGGGTTGAAGGGCGCAACCCATGTAAACCAAAGACATCAATGATACCCAAGGTAATATTGGACGATTCACAAACACAACTCTATAGGGACTAGATGAAGACACATGTGCTAATCTGCAAGTTTATGGGGTTGTGGTGAACAAAAAGAACGCTGCGCAACTAGATTAAATATCAATGGAAGCCAAGCGTAGAAGTGGATCTTCACCTGGGCTCGAAAGGCTTCTTTACAACATTTTTCATGAACCTGGAAGATAGGGATAAGATCTTTGAGGGGGCCCATACTTCCACGCCTCAGCTGTACTGTACATGCGACCATGGAAGGAAAACATCTCCCGAGAAAAAGAAACCTTAAAAAATGTGCCTGTATGGATGAGACTTTATTCACTGTCGTTAGATTATTGGCTACCCTCCACCTTTGAAGCAATAGGAAACAAACTAGGAAAATACGTGAAGACATCAAAGGCAACCCTAAAAGGACGATATACCTCCTACGCAAGAATCTGCATAGAGATGGATGTGTCAGGGGCACTCCCAGAAGCCATAAGTCTGGAATTCAGGGACGAGGAATGGATACAAAACATTGACTACGAGCAGATCCCCTTCAGATGTTGGAGATGTCACGAACATGGGCACCTAATCAGAGAATGCATGATCATCAAAAAACAATAAGCGGAGAACACCAAACTACAACAGGACGAAGATGGGTTTATAAAACCAAACCACTGAAACAGAGCTAACAAGAAACAAAGTAAAACCCCAACAGGGAGAAACCCGAAGGCCAAGAATAAAGCAGAAGGACGGGACAAGACCAACAAAGAGGAGGAAGGAGGAAAGAAAAAAACAAAAGCTAAATAAGCGAAGGAACAAGCTACTAATGAGGATACAGATAGCCCAAGAAAGGGGATGGGACAGGGGAGTAGCACAACTCTTATGGAAGGAGAAGCTAGAGATACACCCACCCCCATGCAAGAGGGAGATGGAGACATGGAAATGACTCCAAGCGAGCTAGGAACAGAAGATCCAAATTTCAGAGATATTGTGGAAAGGGAATGGATCGATCTCCCGAACGTACTGGAGTAATGGAAAAGGCAGGGCATTGACTATGTACCAGCGAAGAAACTAGATCGCATCCAATACATGTTTCTCCTAAGGGAGGAAGCCAAATCCAGAGGGCTCAAGCGCACACATGGGGAGGTAGGACACCTAGGAGCCAAAGAAGGTGAAGGACAACCGCAACTCTCACCCAAGCAGACGAGAAGGAAAAAAGGCAGGAAATCAAACAGTGTAACCCTACAGGAACTAGGAACTCTGCTAATAAACGCAGGTAAGATAAAAAATCTCTTTACCAACTCCCCCCCACATGTTTAAATGAATATTATAACATGGAATATAAGAGGCCTAAACAACCCACGAAAATAGAGAATTCTTAGAAATCGACCTAGGAAGGAACAACTAGACTTATGTTTCATCCAAGAGACAAAATGCACTGTAGACAGAATGGAAACAATCAGGAAAAAACATTCGAGCAAGTACAAGATGGTGGTTGTCGAAGGAAAACAGATGGCAGGAGGGATCCTCACCTTGTGGAACTCACAAGTGATGAACCTAATAGCAACCGAGGCTACCAGGCATACACTTTCGGTTAACATGCAAATCATTGGGAATACGGAGACGGTCCTATGCACTAATGTGTATGGTCCCCAGATGCTAGAGGAAAAGAGAAGAATGCTTCTATACCTAGAAGACCTAAAAACCCGCTCCAACAACCTCCACTGGATCATGGCAGGAGACTTCAACATCATCACATCACTTGCGGAAAAAAAAGGAGGCACCAGGAGGTTGGATAGAGATGCAGAAGAATTCTTAACATTCATAGACACAGTAGAGATGGTGGACATCAGAACCAATAACGAACACTTCACTTGGAAAAATAAATAGATAAATCAACATCATTGCGACAAGACTGGACAGATTCTTGGTGTTAGAATCCATCATTGTGCAGGGGTTAACCTTAGATTGCAACATCCTTCCCTGGGGAGGTTCTGATCAATGGTCAGTCCAACTAGAAGCACACTTCCCAACCACCCCGAAGAATAGACCTTTCAGATTTAAGAAATTCTGGATTGAACACCCCACCTTCAAGGAGAACATCAACCACTGGTGGCGGGAGGAATAATCAGAGCAAGGTACATGGATGTTCAAACTCTATAAGAAACTAAAATACATCAAATATAAGCTCAGGGAGTGGAATAGGGAAAGTTTTGGCAACATAAACCAAGAGAAGAAAAATATTGAAGACAGAATGAGAAGACTCTAGGAAGTTTGCATAGCTGAGGGATACACAGAAGACCGAAAAAAGGAAGAGATCCAAATGACAAGGGAATGGGAAGGAAGATGCCAGTAGGAAGAAATTCTATGGCGCCAAAAGTCCCGAATCAGATGGTTAAAGGAAGGAGAGAGGAACACCAAGTTTTTTCATAGAACAACCATTGCCAGAAGATCCCACAACAAAATCCTGAAAATTAAGGATCAGGATGGGATCGAGAGAGAATCCCACAAGGAGATTGAGAATACCCTGGTAAGCCACTTCCATGGGATAGCCCAGGAACTCAACAAAGACCGAACGGAGGCCATCCAAAGGATTACGCTGCACGTCCCCCAACCAGTCACCGAGGAATAGAATAACAACCTAAACAAATCCATATCTAAGGAGGAAATTGATCAAGTGACCCAAGAGATGTCCAACGGGAAAGCCTCAGGTCCAGATGGTTTCACGGTGGAATTCTTCAAAGCCTGTTGGGAAGTGGTCAAACATGATGTTTATAGGGCGGTGGAGGACTCTAGACGGTCGGCCTCCATCCTAAAAGCATTAAATTCCACAATGATTACTCTAATCCCCAAAGAACATGAAGCAAGGACCCCTGACTGCTACATACCCATAGTTTTATGCAATGTGGTTTACAAGATAATCTCTAAATTCATAGTCAATAGATTGAAACCCCTCTTACCCACATTGATTTCACAAGAACAGGCGGGTTTTGTGGAAGGATGAAAAATCATGGACAACATCACCCATGCTCATGAGTTAATACACACCCTGAAAATCCAGAGGAGAGGGGGGATGATAATACAACTAGACCTAGCAAAATCCTATGACAAAATCAATTGGCACTACATGGTTAAGGCTCTGGAAGCCTTTGGTTTCTCCCAACACTGGATCAGTTGGATTATAAGCCTAGTCTCAACGACCAGTTTCTCGCTCTTGATAAATGGAGCCCCAACCAAGCCCTTCTGGCCTACTAGAGTCATCAGACAAGGAGATCCGTTATCCCCCTTCCTGTTCCTCCTGATGATGGAAGGTCTCAGTCGAAGCATAAAAAGAGCAACAACAACAGGAGAAATTATAGGCCTCGAACCTTTCAAAAATTGCCCTACTTCCACACACCAATAGTTCATGGATGATACCTTACTCCATGGCATACCCATGGTCATGGAAGAAAAAACATTCAAAAGGATCTTAGAAGAGTTTGGGAAAGCCTCGGGAGTCGAGATCAACCATTCCAAATCGATGATCTACTTTTTCAACACCAACCCTGCAATCCAATGGAACTTGGCATATATTTTGGGCTTTGAGCGCAAAAATCTCCCAACTAAATACTTGGGCATCTCCCTGACGGACAGAGTTTACAAAATGGCAACCTAGGAACGAGTGGTCAACAAGCTACAAGAGAGGGTGAAAAATTGGACTTACAGATCCCTCAACCTAGTGGGGAGACCAGTACTGACCAAGACGGTTCTACAAGTAATTCCAACCTATATGATGTTGGTATTTCCCGCCCCCAAAGGTATACTACAAAAAATAAGGACCATCCAAAGGGACTTCCTATGGTGAGGAGCGGAAACTAAGAAAAAATGGGCCCTGGTGGCTTGGGTGAAGGTTTGCAAGCTGAAATGCAAAGGAGGACTGGGGCTACAAGATCTACAAGTAACCAATGAAGCCTATGGGGCGAAACTCTTGTGGCGATGGGTTAAAGAAACTTTTACCCCATGGGCAACCCTCTGGAAGGCCAAGTATGCCCCGTACATAAACAACCAGGACCGAATTCATTTTATGGGCACCAGGGAGGGATCAACAATCTGGAACCTAGCATGGCGCAACAAGAACTGGGTCCAGACACACAACTTTTGGGAAGTAAGGAATGGTCAAACAACCAGATTTTGGGAGGATGCATGGCAACAGGAACCCAAGATGGGAAATCTGGACAGGGAGGAACTCCAACAGGACATGATCGCTCAAGGCAAAACCAACATCCACCACTATTGGAAGTAAGAAATAGATCGAAACAGATGGAGAATCTGGGATAATGTCAAGTCCCAAACTAACGATCAGACCATAACCATCGCGAAAGAGGTCGAGGAGGAAATGAGGAAAAAGAAAATTGCAGTCTTGGATGAAGAGACCAATTAAGATGGGGCCAGAAAAATGGTGAGGAATTCAATTTGAAGGAAGCTCGACATTATATCGGGGACCAAGACCAAGAATACCCAACGCAACTATGGGATAAGCTCTGGAGCAGCCCCCAATGGCCAAAAATAAAAATCTTCAAATGGTTAGTACTTCACATCCGAATTATAACCTGGGAAAACCTAAGGAAAAGGGTCTTCATAGGTCCGTCACAATGCCACCTCAGTTAAACCAAGGAAGAACCAACAAATCATCTCCTCGATGAATGTAGTTACACAACAAAGATTTGGGACTAGGCGACAAGTATTTTTCGACAGTCCAATAGGACTCGAGGTAACATCTCTGCAACCATCAACAACAGGCATGAGAGTTACAGTGAAAATGAAGAGGTGAATCTATGCTGGACTCTCATTCCGGGGATGATCATTTGGACAATATGGAAAAAAAAGGAACCAGAGCATCTTCATGAATGAAAGCCTTCCGGAAGGGAAAATAAAAGAAAAAATAATCTCCATGACAAGAGAAATGGTGCAGAGCCGCAACTACCAAAATAGGAATGCACAACTCGCAGGATGAGAATCTAGAGTCCTAACAGCTTTTCACCTAAGGGACGGGTGCAACCGTACACAAACAGGACGACCACGACAACTCCAACTAGGTGAGCGCAACTCGAACCCCCCTCCAGTAGGGTCACTCAAGTTGAATTTCAATGGGCAAAAGGAAACCCATGCATGACAGGAATGGGTGGGGTTATCAGGGATAGTGGCAATAAAATAATCTGGCTGTACGCCGGGAGTATGGGAAAGTCAACTAACAATGCCGCAGAATTTGGAGCCCTGGAGATTGAACTCGAGATCCTAAGCCGAGAAAGGTTGAAAAACACAATTGTGGAAGGTGACTCCACTCTGGTAATCCACACAGTGAAGAGACTCCAAAATGGCACCAGAGTGGGCAAAGTTCAGAGACCCTGGCGCTTGGCACACTCCCTGCAAAAAATCCAGGAGCATCTGCAAATGATGAACACAGTGGAGTTGCGTTAGGTACACAGGTTAGTGAATGGCCTGGCGGACAGAATCGCTAACGAAGGGGTTAGCAAGGAAGGATCAGAGTTAGACACCACGTGGAGCAACATCCCAAACGGTCAATTCAGAACAGACTGCACACAACTAGTGACAAAAGACCATGACGAAAGCTTAAGTACGGAAGGTCACATCGAGAGGAGTGGTGCAAGGCCAATTGGCGGGCACGACGAATCCAAGCAGAATATTCATGGCCAACACTCAATTACAAGTGACAATGCAGGATCTGACCACACAATAGATGGAGGTATGACCTCAAGGTCACATCAATAGGAAGAAGTGCAGGGTTAATGCAGGGGAAAGTACAAATGGGACTCAGCAGGTCACGAGTGACGTAGGACAAAAGATGTTACCATGCACCAATAGGGTTACACCCCTTCCAAGAACAGGTACGGAGAAGAGAAAAGTTGGTTACACAACGAGCAGGGGCAAGGGTTGGTGCAGGGAGAAGGGACGGACTGTCATGGTCACACATATCGAGACAGAGAAAAAGGACGAAAAGGACCACCTCTATGGGCAGACCATGATTGCAAGGATGAGCCTGCAGCAGGAGAATTCCATAATAGGCGAAACACTAGGAATCGACGCAGTTGGACAAAGCGCAGCAGAAGAAGCCACCATAAAAACAAGGGTCTGGCAAGAAGGAACCCCTGGGTAGATAGGAACAGGAGGAGAATTCAGGGAAAGAACCACCACAAGCTAGCCAAGATGGTGCGTATGAAGAAAACGCACGTCAAAAGAAGCACCCAGATGGATGAAAATACGATAAGCCATAGGAAAATTTCAAGGATGGAGCAAGCAACCCGAGACGCTAAGGGCACCTTCTAGGCATTGGTCGAACCGAAGGGTTAAGCGACCATCACTAGATGGGAGAAGGAAATCACTGCCAAGCGTAAAGGCAAAGCCTGGGAGGAACTGAGACAGGAAGCAGACTGGATAACGGACCTAGGGACCATGCAGTCCAGGGAAACACTCTACCACAAGACGGTAGAGATGGCCTGGCAGACAAAGATGTTAATAGGCAAAGTGAACACAAAAAGGAAATTTGCCAACCGGAAGGGTAACAAGGCACAAAAGAATTGCTAAAAGAAATCTTGATTCGCCTTAGCACCCTGGACGCTAGTACAAAGTGAATTGTAGAGGACAAGAAGAATCAGAAAGAGAAGCTGGAGAGAATGGCTGCCCAATTCTACTTATACTTGCGCTACATCCATCATATGGACATCACACCTATGGATGGGAATGGAGCACCGGCCTGGATCAGGAAGACCCACACGGTGGCCCAGAGGGAGGAGAGCAAGGACAAGGTGAAAGATGGAAAGAAGAATATCATAATCCTGGACTAGCGATGGGTAGCAAATGATCAAGGAATATTACTAGGTCAGTCTTAGT
Source organism: Picea engelmannii (assembly GCA_009831015.1). NCBI lineage: Eukaryota > Viridiplantae > Streptophyta > Pinopsida > Pinales > Pinaceae > Picea > Picea engelmannii. The sequence goes on from ML780095.1 coordinate 360,197, forward strand.
TGTTGTTTTGTTTTTTTTGGCTTTGTTATGCTAAGCTTGTCAAAACTGAATATGACAGTACTAGACCGGTTTCCCAATGTGGTGGTCCTGCCATACCCCTACGATATCTCAAAGAATGCAACTCCGGAACCCCTGGGTTGATTTCCTTTTTGGCAAAGCAGGGAGTTCCGGTTTTTTGTATATTAGTCTTTCTTAGTAATACAGATACTCACACTCACTTACAAAAAAAAAAATCCAACAAGACCAAAAATTCATTCCAAGAAATGATCACAAATATGGGCAAAGAGGAAAAAATGATTGTCACTCAAAAAATTTCTTCATGAATCGTCGCAGGCAACAAAAGGACACAATGTGACGATAAAGGATCTTCGCAAGTAGTGAGAAATACATAGTGCGACGTCGTCGCACTGATTTTCACAACAAGGTGCAACGATGACTGAAAATGAAGGAAAGATTAATAGAGGACATGATTTCCAAATGAAGTTTCAAGACCAGGGAGTCAACATGGATCACCCAATGACTCATAAAATGAAAAAAAACCAAAATCAGGCAAGCCAAAAGCAAAAAGGAAGCAAAGACCAAAAGAGGATGTCCCCAGTAGAGTCGCCAATTTTGTTACTTGACAAATCGGTAAGTGCAGACACAAACTAATCTCCCTAACTTCAACAAGAAATTAGAACAAAACAAAGCATAATACAAGCTTCTCCTTAGATTTGATTGTGATATAAACTAGTGTAATGAGGGATAAATGACATACCGTTTAAACATTGTTTGATCCTTGCTAGTGTCGTCCTTGCTCCATCCTTAGATTTGCGAGATGTTGAACATGTTAAGAAACACAAACCAACAAAGAAAGAGAGAAACAATATATATATATATATATATATATATATATATATATATATATATATTCCAATGAAACCTATGGATAAGATCAAGGAGTTATACAATAAAAATGGAGACACTTTTATAGGGAAGAAATGTATCACTGCATTATATTGATGAAAGTGGAGAATACAACCTATGCCTTTAAGTTGCAAGGTCCCTTCCAATGGCCCTTTTCTTCAAGACACACACCTTTTCTCCAATGCTTTTGATGAAGAGTATTCACAACCTGACTTGGAAAGCTAAGGAAAAGTTATCATAAGTGTAATCTTCAACATAATTCTTCATGCATAAGCCAGCCCAGCCTTTCACATGAGATATCCCTCTTTTTATAGGGTGAAGAGGGATGGATGAAGAGATTAGGATGATCCCAGTAAATCAAATAAGTGAGTAAGATCCAAACTGATTGGAGGCCACCTCATCTTTTCGAAGATTCCATTCTAGAACATTTGAGAATTTCACCATTTTCCTTTGCTTAAGCATCGTCACACCCTAAACACAAGTATCCTATGATGACGCTATAGTCCACTATGGTTCAGCATGAGACGATCAGGGATCTTCTAACCCTTATCATTTGGAAAGGTGTGACGATCTTCTTTGGTAGAGTTTTTAAGAAAGGAAGGATGATTCTATTTCCCAGGGAGAAAGTCTCATTTCTTCAGTAGTTTCAGGGAACATAGAAGTAAGCAGTACACGTATCATCGGTGATCACAGGGTGACCAAAATAATGTGTAACAACGTCCCATTGGTCAAAATGAAGGTTTAAGGTACTTTAGGGTTTTGGTGAATACATAGAAAGAGGACCGTTATTTAACTTACCCAAGATAGTCGATGCATCAATTGTTCAACATCCTCTATTGTCGTATCCATCATCCCATCTATCATGATACATTCCCTCACAGTTTCATCTCTTCTCCTTGTCCTGAATAACTTCTTTGACATTTCTATTATGGATAGATGCCTTTCTACCTCTATGTAAAGTTGCCTTTTTTTCTTCTCCTTCAACCTCCCAGAAGTTCAAATCCTCTTTGGTATTTAATCCAAAACCATCTTTAGGCACCCCTGGGATGTGAACACTTATGGATTTTTTAATCTATTCATTTTTAGAGAATTTTAGAAATGTAATCATTTATTTTATCATGTTAGTTTCCATCATGGTCATGTCCCTATTCTTTGTTATTGTTGGCATTTTAGACATTACTACATTAGGATTAAGGCCTTTCAGCCTCACAATACTACTTGCATTTGTTCTCTCTCCTCCTTCCTCGCAGATGTTTGAACCCTCATTGGTCTTCGTTTTAGACACATCTACCCATATCTAGAAATCTCTCGGCTCTAATGTCTTGAGTTTTCCCCCCTCCATTCTCTTTTAGAGAACTTTTTAGAACAATATTTTGCTACATGACATACAACCCATGACAAAGGCACCCTAATACAGTCAAGAGTTTGAGAATATCTCTATTTTCCAATCTCAATGTCTATAACCTCAAGTACCCCCTCCCTTAAATCCAATCCTATCGAAATTATTGCAATTTTCATAGATGAGTCCCTTAAGAAATTACCATCCATCTTTAAAAATTGTCCTAGATTGTTACCTCTTTCCTTTAATTTTTTGGGAGTCCACACTCCAAGGGTAGTCCTAAAATCTTGACCCATATGGTTTGAGTAAGTTTTGTTCCCCTCCTTGGTTCTAAACATGGATACCATCTCCTTAGAGGGAAGATCGAAGCGCCCCGAAATGACCTATTATTTAGAATTCATCTTGCATTCTTCGACAATCTGAATGAAAATGGTAACCATTCTCCAACTAGATATTGAAAAACTGGGGTATAGCCCAAAGCTTGTCCCAAAACCCTCTTTGCATAAGGCTTGCTAAAATGTCCAAGCATTATAACCATAAAATCTTCCTTTCCCAATTTTCTTTTCCATCTCTATGACTTATTGTAGGAGAACATCTTCTCCTAGGACTTAGTAGATTCAATACTTTTCCCCTTAACGTAACAGACTTATTTTGTTTTTGGATTTAAATCTCTTCTGAGGAACCACTCACCTTTATAGAATTTCTCAAATCACACGGTTTTTCAAGCCCCAAATTGCCTCCCATAAATCGTGTTAACTCCACGAAAGACCCCAAGTTTGCATAAGGTTTCCAATAGAGGCCAGATGTATTCTAGTGTGACGTCATATTAGCCTCTCTAGAAGGGATGAGGTCGCACCCGATATGTGTATGATAATTTCCATTTGATTAAGGTGTAGAGTATTAAATATTTAGTGGCGGTGCACATTCCATTACTTATCCTTTAATCACATTCACTTAAGCTAATTGAACTAATAACATGCACATTAATTATAACAACAAACATATCACCAATATACATCATGAAATGTAAGCACATAAGTATAACAAGTCTCCATTATATCAGTAGAATGATCATGTCAAAGTGAATAACTTAGAACTCTTATTTCTTCACGTTACAACTACCAACTACTACAATAACAACTACAACTCTCACATATATAGGCGATTAGAGTGATTACAGAAGATTCCCAAATAACCCAGAGAATCTGCCAATTTTAATCCACTCATACAAATGGGTTTGTACTTTTGGAGACATGAGTAGAGTGTAGAAGATACAAGGCACATAGGATGAATGAGACAATTCCTTGGCCTTCATGTAATCAAACTTTAGTGTAACCACATACTTAAGTTTTTGTAGTCTCGTGGCTTCTACGAATTGGCTTCTGACAAACTTTGCTCTACATTGACGCTTAATCAAAGCTAAGCCACAATAACTCCTCGACCACACCTTCCAACTCTCCCTGAGTTGGGTTTTAGATTTTATTCTTCAAAAGTGGGCTCTAGGTATGAATTTTTTTTTAAGGCTACATCTCTAAATCTATTGAATTACTCAAAAATATGATCTCGACTCTTTCTTGATTCTTGGAATTTTTTGGGCATACTCTATTGTTGAGAAGTTTGCTAGGTCCTTTGTATCTAGTACTACCCATGTCAATGTTTCCAGTGCCTCAATGTCTGCTTTTTGCTTCACCTTTTTGGTCATTATGAACTAGGATTGTGATTTCCTTGCAAATTCTCTTGATATATCCCTTAGCCTTTTCTTTTCATCTTCCATAATATTGTGCCCTATTATTATGTGTTGCACCTCTTCCATCTTGTCATTTAGAGCATCTGACACAATGGTCTCAGGGTACACCTTCTCATACCATTCTTATAGTCGCTCTATTTCTTGTTGGATTTTCTACTTAGATTGTACAAGGATGTTTTAATGCTTATAGAATTTAATCCATGAACTCTAGCATTTTAGTCATAGCCATTCTAACTTCTCTATTTGTGCCAGGGCTTCGATAATCATAGGCATGATGATCAAAGCTTGTATGTCCTATCAGCATCTACCGCGCCATCCTTCTTCTCATGTTCTCTTTTTACCTTTACATCTACAGTGAACTCCAACAACCCTTTCATATTTTCTACAATATGTAGTAGGGTTGTTGTTACATTAGTTATGACGCTACTTTGTTGTGATTTCTAAAGCTTCATGCAAGTTTGGTAGCACTTCCTTAAAACATGTAAAGATCTCTTCCCTTACCTTCGATGTGGATTTGTGGACTTTTGCTTCATGGTTTCATGCATCAATGACTTGTTTCTTCAATATTTGCAACATTGTAGGGCTCTCCTCTGCTTACTTAACCAACATTGCAATGGCTTCCATTTTCCATTGCTTGCTCTATATTCATCTACAACACATATCTTTCATTTTCCCATTGCTTGACTTGTTCCTTGAGCTACATATTTTGAATATGTAGTTCGCTCATGTAATCATCATTTCCCTTAGCATTACATGTGATCTTTGTTACTGATTATATTATGAGTTTGGTGAGCGAAGACGTGTCCATCTTCTGCAAGTCAATGACATGCTACATATGGAACTCATCTCCTTCTCAGACTTCTTCTACCACGATGGATACCTAGGGTACATTGAGTATATCTACTCTAATACCTACTTGTCCCAAAGACTCTACTATGGAATCTTTCGATTCAATCTAGAACTCGAACTCAAACCCCGACCTGACTGCATCTATTATGGCTACTGGTATACATAACATTGTGCTTGGGCTGCGATAGTGGTGTGGTCATTGTAAAAGGTGTAATAGTGGGCATTGATGGAGGTACTCCTTTGCTTAGAAATTATGTGTGAAGTTACAAGAAATCCTCTATGGTTCCCAGTTATTGATGAACGAATAGATATTCATCAATTTTTTCCTCTTGTTCCTTCTCACCTGGGATGGTTACACATTTGAAGTGATTTCCAAAGAACTTCATCGTTTCTCTTTCCCACTCCATTGTCATCCTTCTCTTGCTGACAACCATTTATCTTCTCGAGCTTAGAGTCATAGCTTTTTTTTTTAGCCACGGTGATGATGACATCTTGGTTGGGATTTCCTCATGTCTCACCCTATAGCTTGTGCCCAATTGGGATTTATTTTGTAATAGGTCAAGGAACTACATGTCACTCTGTATAAACACTTCCATTCTTTCAATTTCTTATGTGCCTTGGTCAAACCCGTTTGAGCAGATAAGCATAGGTCTTAGTGTTGTGATACCTTAGACTCGCTTGGGTGGTGTGATCAACATCTTTGGTTGTAGAGTTGGTTGAGGGGTAGTTGAGGTACATGGTGGTCAGAATGTACACTCCTTGGTTGTCTAAAGGTGGTGAAATTATCATAGTTGTAGTATCAATGACTTGATCTTTCCACTTTGTTGTACAAGTACCCCTTGCTCCTAAGGTGGCAATGCAGGTACCCTTAGTTTGTAGGGATGCATAAATTTTTCTCATTCATCGACTTCTAGATTGATCTAGATTTCAGGGGCTGAGATATGGATGGTTTGAATGCTGAGAGAGGAGGAGCTTAGACATGCCTATATTGCATGAAAAAAAAAAAACATGGATAAAAACATGTAAATGAAGTACTCGGGAGGTGAGGTTCAAAGAGGAGCCTCACCTCTAAAACTAATTACTAGTAAATCACTCAAAGCTAATTAATCTCACAATGAACAATATAAAATATGAAAGAAGACAAAATGAATAACTTGATAAAATGAGAAGGCTTGTTATGCCTTTATATAGCATTACAAAATGGTTCATTGGACAAAGTAAAAAAGAGCTCATTAAATGAGTCTCTATTATTAGTATAATAGATCTAACTACCCATCTAACTAAATAGTGGAAAATAAAACCCAATCCAATAATGAAAAGAGCTCACTAAATGAGTCTCTGCTATTATAATAATAGATCTAACTACCCAACTAACGAAGTAGTGGAAAATAAAACCCAATACAATAATGGAGAGGTGATACTCTCTTTGACCCATATGGGCATCCTATTAGCCCAATTAATTAATGAGAAGGTGGGCATCTCCTTGATCCACATGGGAAATCTATTAGCTTTATAGCTTTATGAATTTTGCATCTGAATTTACACCATATACCCTCTAAAATTTGGTTCATTCCTCCCCCCTTAGAAAATGACTATCCCCATCATTTCACCCATGCTAAAAAGAGAAACTAGATTATCGTACCATTATGATTACAATGTGAAAATACCCAATGAAGAGAAGGGTTTTGTGTGGTTGACCCATAACCTAGTTGACAATGGCATTGCACATGGGTAGAAAAATAAAGAAATTTTAATAAAATCCCAAATTTTATAAAAATAATATAGAAAAATCGTGACTTTGGGGGCTGTGAACATCCCTCTGCAAATATATTCATAACTTCTACTACAGGTGATGAAATACAATACCGTCGAAGAAACGTTTGAGCTACTGAAGATATCTTTACATAACTACATGGAACTTGTTCTGAGGTGGCCCATGGAATGGGAAAAACCAGGCCGAATTTGAAGGGTGTGCGACCATGCTGGTTACAGACATGTGTTGCTTCAAACAAAGATATCTCATAAACCAGATGACGAAATGAAATCCTGCAAAATACCTATTTGCGATATTGAAGAGATATTTCCAGCCATATGTGGAACTCCTTGTAGTTTCCTTAGCAGCGAGAAAATGATTGTTGAATATGGAGGTACGTGCGACCTCCTTAGGTCAAATACATACCAAGCTTTAATCGATGATATATATCAAACCACGAAGTAAAATGATATTTTGTGAAATACCCATTTCAGATCTTGAAGAGATATTTCTAGCCATATGTGGAACTCCTTTTGTAGTTTCTTGAGCGGGAAGAAAAAGGTTGTTGAAGATGGTGGTATGTGCGGCCTCCTTGGGTTAAATAAATGTTGAGATTTAATTGATGATATATCTCAAACCAGGAAGCAAAATGAGATTCCACAAAATACCCATTTGAGATATTGAAGAGATATTTCCAATAAGCTATTGAAGAACCTATGAAATGTTCTGTAGAGGTCACAACACCTCTTTGAATTGGGCTAAGTGTAGAGGGCCACAAAGGAAGCCAAGGGTTTGTAGAGCAACATGAGTTCTTGTAGAGGTTATGGAACCTCCATGGGCAGCATGAACACCCTGCAGATCTGTTGAAAATGTTGCATACCAATGGATGTAGTGGATCCATGTATAGATGTAGTGAATCCATGCATGGATGTAGCGAATCCATGTCTGGTTCTCCTTGTAATGGTGAATGAAGATACGAGGGTAAAAAGACTGTGTAGTTCCTATAGACCAATTGTGATGCTTACAATGTATGGTTTGATAGATGGATTCTGATAGTACCAAAAGGAGGTTGGTGATTGTTGCCAATGTTTGAACCCGCAACATGCTTCAAACCCTTGTTCTGATGGAGAGCGTACCCACTTTGATACCATTGAGTCGGATCTCGGGGGCTGAGATCTGGATGGGTTGAATGTCAAGAGAGGAGGAGCTTAGACGTGTCAATATTGCATGAACAAAAAACATGTAAATGAAGTACTCGGGAGGTGAGGCTCAAAGAAGAGCCTCACCTCTAAAACTAATTACTAGTAAATCACTTAGAGCTAATTAATCTCATAATGAACGATATAAAATATGAGAGAATCCAAAATGAGTAAGTTGATATTGTCAGAAGGCTTGTTGGGCCTTTATATAGCGTTACAAAATGGTACATTGGACAAATTCAAAAAGAGCTCTTTAAATGAGTCTTTATTATTAGTATAATAGATCTAACTACCCAACTAACTAAGTAATGGGAAACAAAAACCCGATACAATAATGGAGAGGTGAGACTCTCTTTGACCCATATGGACAACTTGTTAGCCCAATTAATTAATGAGGAGGTGGGCATCTCCTTGATCCACATTGGCAATCTATTAGCTTTATGGCTTTATGACTTTTGCATCCTAATTTAGACCATATACCCCCTAAAATTCGGATCATAGATGCACTTGCAATGGGAGGAAGGGGTTATAGAGGTAATCCCATTACCAGGTCATGATTCCTTTCATGGACAATTAATGAACCCCTATTCTTTCATGCCTTCTAGTTATATGACTCATTGGATTCTTATGTATATCCCTCCTCCAAGTTGAGTTGATCCTTCTTTCTAATGCCACCTCCTATGGTTACACCTCCTTTTGATAGTGATCGATTTCCTTGATTATCCTACCCCTCTTCAGCTTCCTAGGCCTTGATAGGTCTTCAATAACTTCAGGTTTGAATGAATTTTATTAATGTGACCTTTGGTTTCATCTTCCAAGAGGTCTAATGACTATTCCTATTCACATATGACTCTTCATGTTTCCCCTAAATGAGTGATAATAATATTTATAATACACCATATTCCCTAGGATTAGGTATCTCACATTCCCCCACTTAATCTGAATCGGTGTTTGTGAGTCCAAGCATATTTTTTAATTTTTAAAACTTTTCTCTTCCATTCACTTTAATGAAGATGTCTGCAATTTTCTCACTTGTGGAACATGTATCAGATGAATGGTCTTGGCCTCTACATGATGTTGAATCAGATGGCACTTTGTGTTGATGTGCTTAGTTTGATCATGGAATCTAGGATTCTTGGCAAACTTGATTATAGAAGTGTTGTTAATCTACGAGTGGAGTAACATTCACCCATTTATCCTGCAAATCCTCTAATATCTTCCTAATACACACAATCTCCTTTGTTTCCTTTACATCAGCCACATACTCTACCTTTGTAGTGGAATCTACTGGAATGGACTATTTGCATGATCTCCAACAGATATTTGTTGGTCCAAGATTCATGAGGTATCCCAAAGTAGACACTTCATTATCCTTATCTCCATCAAAGTGTAGATATATATATCCAAATAGTTTGAAGTCCCCCACCTTAGATTATTTGAGCCCAAAGTCTTAAGTTCCCTTCAAGTGCCTTGAAACTCTCTTTGCATGACACCAATGTCCTTCATAAGTTTTTTACACAAACCTAAAAAGGATCCCAACTACAAATGAAATATTTGGTCTAGTAGTGGTAAGGTGGATAAGACTCCCCACAAGCTATGTATATTTAGTTGCATCCTCAAATTGATTCCCTTCTTTTGATGTTATCTTCAAATTTTTCTCCATTTGAGTAGAGAGAGGATTACAATCAACCATTCCAAATTTATTCAACAACTCTCCAATGTAATTATTTTGGGAGATGAACACATACCTTGGATTTTGAGTTACTCCAATACCCAAGTAGTAATGAAAATGTCCCATGTATATCATCTCAAAACCCTTCTTGAATTATTTCTTTATGGATGTAATATATACTCCATTATTCCCTGTTAGCAAAACATCATCTACACATACACCACAAGGTACAAAATAGTTTTTCTAGCTTTCTAGACAAACAAAGTTGCATCATCAAGATTAAAGTGCTTGAAATTGATCTTCAAAAGATGCTCAATTGTCTTTCCATACCATGTACGAGGTGCTTGCTTTAGGCCATACAAAGACTTGATGATCTTGCATATGTTATGTATGTGACCCTTCACAACAAATCCTTCTGGTTGATACATGTAGACATTCTCTTTGAAATCTCCATTAAAGAAAGTTGTCTTCACATCCATGTGATGAATATTCCACCTATTTTATGTTTGGAAAGCCAACAAAGTGTGAATGGTATCCCGTTTTGTTGTGGGGCAAAAGTTCTCTTCATAGTATTTTCCTTCTTTCTATGCATATCCTTTCGCCACGAGCCTTGCTTTATGTCTGTCAAGTGAGCCATCTGATTTGTAGTTGTTCTCGTAGACCCACTTGCAACCAGTTGGTTTGGTTCCATATGGAGGATCCACCAACTTCCATGTCTCGTTCTTAATGAGAGCATCATATAATCCTCCTGCATAGCTTATTTCTACTCATCACGAGAAACAAATTCTTCAAAGGAAACTAGTTGAAAAATAGTAGATAAATTCAATTCAGAGTAATATGAAATTTCCATATCATTGACATCACCCGAATATGAATCATCCACGTCACCTTCATCATCTTATCTTAGTGAAATTCTAGTTCTTAAGTTTCCAACCTCACCGGGACAAACACTTTCAAGTGTCTTCATGACCCACTTTGGAAATTTTTGCAATGGTCTAGGTTACTCAACTAATTGAGATGGTGTTGCATTCCCATCAAGATTCAACCTTTCAATCCTCTCAATCATATCATCCAATTGAAACTCCTATTCTATTGAAGTGGTTGGATCTTCTTCATGGGGGGGAGATGGCACATCAAAAGAAGAATCCAAAGATTAATCCAGGATGGGGATCCCCCCTTCAAGATGCAAAATCTCATTATCAAACTCATGATATGTCTCTACATGGGTAAATCTATAAGCATGATCAATATATCGCTCAACATTCATCTCATTTTTCATTGATTCAAGAAAAATCACATCTCTAGAAATAAAGAACTTTGTATTTACCTCATCGTAAAGACAATATGACTTTGTGGTACTTGAGTACCCCAAGAAGGTGTACATTTGACTCCTTGAACCTAATTTGTTTCTTTGCTCCTTGTTACACGCCAAATTTCCACTCTTGCATAATATGTCGCATGTGGCACAAACGTCACCTTCTAAGTGTCACATGTGGCACAAATGTCACATCCTAAGTGTTGCAAGTGTCACAACTAAATTTTCACAAGTGTCGTAACATACTTCATACACTCTTAGTAAGTGTCGCAACTAAATCGACACCATAGAAACACTTATCACAACCCCTAAATCATGTTGGAAGGAAAAGCCCCATCATTGGCAGTTGAAACATATCTTTTACCTGGAATTTTGACTATTATTTGGACATTTAGGAGGACTCGCACTCCCCTGCCTATTATGAGGGACATCAGTTCTCCCTACACCATGTTCAGGGGGCACGATGGTGCTCTGTCTTAAAATTTATGGGGGCACCATTGTGTAGGAATTTTAATACAAATTATGTATTGCATGGATTCTCCTGATCTAACAATTATATGCCACTGTTAAATACAAAATCGCTTCTACTAATATTCTTGCGGAATTTAAAACACGATCGCCAATTGCAATATCAAGAAGAAAGATCAATCACACATAACATAGATGTTTTATCGGGAAAGCATAAAGCTAAAAACCCCATTATCATATATTATGTATATATCATGGATCATGAAACAATCTC
>ML780095.1:384442-437342 GCA_009831015.1 Picea engelmannii
TAGCTGCCATAGAGCCCGGAGAATTCCGGTCCGGTCTGTTCCTGTAACCCAAGGTAAGGGAGACTGGCAGCCGAAGGACTGTCTAGGTGACAGAGAAGGTGCACTCTCCTAGGGTGGAACAGGCATGTGGGGAATGAGGGTCTATGGGCAGTGAGTGTAGGAGATTCCTGGGAGAGCTTTCTTCCTGGTGATGTGTATGTGCTATCTTCCCTGTAACCTCAGCCTAGCCTAGGATTCCTTGCCTTGGGGTGGATCTCGGTCCCAACTCGGGGGTGACCCACTGTTGAGCTGATGAACAGTGTGGTCTAAGGCTGGGAGGTTCGTGGAAGGCCTGCACTTGGTTGGTGAATTCTACAGATGTTAAAAGATAAGTATCTGAATTATGTTCTATCACATTTAGCATGACTGTGTTGTATATATTATCATGTTTTCCGCTGTGTAAATGATTTACCGTTGAATGCTATGGGTTGTTAATGGTAACAGTAACTTATATATTTTACTCTGAGAATTAAGTGTGTTTAATTTTGTTAAATACATGTGGTTATAATTCTTGTACGAATTATGTAAACATTCATGTATAGAATGGTAACTCAGAGGTTTGGAAACCTGGGTAGTGTAAAAAGGTACACTACATTGTATATATGGGAAGCAGAATCGGGTAAGATTCCCCTCCGGTGCAACGAGGGCAAAAGGAATTTTACAGCTAGTTCATAGTGATGTTTTTGGACCTGTGTCGGTCCCATAATTGGGAAAATCTGTGTACTATGTCTCATTTATAGATAAATTCTTGAGGAAAACTTGGATATATTTCCTCAGGAAGAAATCTGAAGTCTTTGACAGGTTTGAAGAGTTTAGGGCTCTTGTTGAGAATCAAACAGAGAAACAAATTAAGGTGTTGAGGACAGATAATGGCGAAGAGTTCTGCGGGAATGAATTTCAAGAATTCTATAAGAAGTGCGGTATAGCAAGGCAGAAGACTACTCCATATACACCTCAGCATAATGGAGTTGCAGAAAGGATGAACAGGACGTTGATGGAAAAAGCAAGGTGCATGCTCAGTGGTGCCAGGATAGGGCAAGAATTATGGGCAGAGGCAGTGGGTACTGCATGTTATATGGTCAATAGATCACCCTCATCGGCATTGAATGACAAGACTCCACAAGAGGTATGGACTGGTAAGGAACCTTCTTTCACACATCTTAAGGTATTTGGCTGCAATGCATATGTTCATGTTCTAAAGGAAAACAAGAGTAAGCTGGATAAGAAGGTTGAAAAATGTATCTTTATTGGATATAAAGATGGTCTCAAAGGTTATAAGCTTTGGAACCCAGAAACTAAGAAGGTAGTGTATAGCTGAGATGTGGTATTTAGAGAAATGAAAGATGTTGTTAAACATGAAGTCCTACCAAGAAAGGAAGAACCAGAGAAGATAGAGTTTGATTTAAAGGATGATGAATTAGACTCTACAGAAGAACATGAATCAGAAGAAGAAGATCCTCATACTCCAGTATTGAGGAGATAAGATCGAGAAAGAAGGCTACCGAAAAGGTATAGTCCATCTGATTTCCGTTCAAATTTTGCTTTGTCTATTACTAATCATGATCCTAGAACTGTCAGGGAGGCAGTGGATTCAGAGGATTGAAATCTCTGGAAAAGGGCCATGTAAGAAGAAATGGCATCTTTGGATAAGAATGAGGCTTGGGATCTAGTGGAGTTTCCAAATGGAAGAAAGCCCATTGGCAGCAAATGGGTATTTAAAAAGAAGCTAAATGTAGAAGGAAAAGTGGAGAAATATAAAGCTCAGTTAGTAGCAAAGGGTTATTCCCGTGTTGAGGGAATTGATTTTGGTGAGATTTTTTCTCTTGTTGCCAAGTTAACCTCCATAAGATTTATGTTATCTGTTGCTGCTGCATTTGATTTTGAAATAGAACAAATGGATGTGAAGACAACATTCCTACATGGGGATCTAGAAGAAGAAATCTATATGAAGCAACCAAAAGGTTATGTTGTGAAGGGAAAGAAGGAGTTGGTATGCAAGCTAAAAAAATCCCTTTATGGTTTAAAACAATCACCAATGATGTGGTATCAAAAATTTGATACTTATATGCTGGGACTTGGCTTCACAAGAAGCAAAGAGGATCATTGTGTGTATTTTAAATTAATTGGTGATCATTTGATTTATTTGGTCTTGTATGTGGATGACATGTTGTTGATAGGAAACAACAAGGAGATTATCCAGGATGTAAAAACTCAGTTGTCCTCTAAATTTGACATGAAGGATCTCGGTGCGTCAAATTTCATTTTGGGCATGGAAATTAAAAGAGATTGGAAAAAGAGAAAACTCTGGTTAAATCAAAGAAATAAGTCAAGACAATATTGCAGAGGTTTAATATGCAGGAATGAAAACCGGTCAAGGTTCTTATTCATGTTGGTGTAAAGTTATTTGTGGATCAGTGTCCCAAGACACATGAAGAAGAGGACATGTCTCATGTTCCATATGCCAGTGCAGTTGGCAGTTTGATGTATGCAATGGTTTGTACTAGACCGGACATTGCACATGCAGTGGGAGTTTTGACCAGGTATATGTCAAAACCAGGGAAGGAGCATTAGACAACAGTAAAATGGGTTTTTAGGTATTTGTGTGGCACTGTTAGCTATGGATTGTGCTATGAAGGAAGACTGGGATTGGACAGAGTGGTGGATATACATGGATTTGTGGATGCAAACTGGGCAAGAGATCTGGATCGTAGGAGATCTACAAGTGGGTATGTATTTAACCTGTTTTGAGGAGCAATAAGTTGGATGAGCAAAAGTCAGGCTGTAGTGGCACTTTCAACTACAGAAGTTGAATACATGGCAGCCACTCATGCAAGTAAGGAAGCAGTATGGTTACAAAGATTGTGTTCAGGTATTGGGTTCGTACAACAAGCTATAAGAATAGATTGTGACAGTTAAAGTGTAATTTTTCTGGTAAAGAACCCAACTCATCATTCAAAGACAAAACATATTGATATTCAATATCACTTTGTGAGAGACATGGTTGAAGAAAAGAAAGTATTGTTGATGAAGGTGGACACTTTGAAGAATGTTGCAAATTCATTAAAAAAAATTGTGAGCTCTGAGAAGTTCTCTTGGTGTAGAGGATCCATGGGCATTGTTGCCTTGGATTGTTGACTATGTAACCCTGTAACCCCCTGTGTGCAAAGAAAACAACAAGTGGGAGAATGTTGGGTATGTGTTATATTCTTTGCACGAGTAGTAGTGTCTGAGCATCTGCGTCAGGCGTGCAAGGGGTTCGGGGACAACGCCCTCGATTTTTTTTTTTCGCATCGGGACCGCATTACATTTAGGTGGTTTTTAGGCACATGGTTTCTTTGCCGATGGTTTTCTATTTCCGGTTAAGGAACTAGGGTTTTGGACTAATCCAGGTCATTGGGTTAGGGTTTTGGATGCCGCTGGCTCCTATATGTATTTTGTATTGTAAACATTGTAACACAATGAATGAATATAATATATGTTGGTTTTCCCGATTTGGGTTTCCAGGGGAAAAATCTCTGTGTAATGTTTGTATTTGCCATTGTATCTTTTCTGAATATCTGTTTATAGTAGACATTGTACAAGGTTAGAATTTACATGTCTCTGTCTGCGTTGTGAAGTAGGGGCTCCTACATTCTGTGCAACATGTAGTCTCAATCTATCAGTTTTCGTGGTGCGCCTTCTACCATTTCTGATGGATGGCTCTGCATGAGTGGCTTCCTCCACTCCATGAACCTCCTCATGTGGCCAATCCACATCTTGAGACTCATCTTTGAGAACCAGCAGTTCCTTCTCTGCATGCAATTTTAGCTCCCTCTCAAGCGACAACCGCATGACTTTCCCTTTATCGAATTTTATATCCTGTCGCATAACAGTCATCTTACTGTTAGGAAAATATACACGATAATTATGGGGTGTTTCTGTGTACCCCACAAATATCCCAACTTCAGCAGTCGACTCCAACTTCTTCCTAGCGTTCTTGGTCACATGCACATAAGTAGATGAGCCAAAAATCTTAAAATGAGAAACATCGGGTTTCTTACTAGTGAAAGCTTCTTCAGGTGTACACATGCCAAGTACTCCACGAGGACAACGGTTTTGCACATAAACCATAGTGTTGCATGCTTCCGCCCACAAATGCATTGGTAGGCCCTGATCATGCAACATTGGTCGTGCTGCACCCACGATCATTATGTTCTTCCTCTCCGCGACCCCATTTTGTTGTGGGTTATGAGGCGCTATGAGTTCTCTTCGAATTCCTTCTTTGTTGCAGAAGTCTTTGAATTCATTAGAGATGTAGTCTCCACCATTATCGCTCCTGAGAGCCTTCACTTGCTTCCCCGACTCTTTATCCACCAATGCTTTAAACTCACAAAACTTTGAGAATGTTTGATCCTTCTTCTGCATGAAGAAGATACAACATTTACGAGAAAATTCATCAACAAAAATAACATAATACTTATGTTTTGTTGTTGAAGCAATCGAGAATGGTCCACACACGTCTGTGTGAATTCTCTCCAGGATCACCAAAGCACGGTTCTCCTTGTCATGAAAGGTGGACTTTACATACTTCCCCAAGGTCCAACCCTTGCATTGATCTAACTGAGCAAGTATTCCCATTGGAAGTGCAATAGATATTTGTTGCATGATTTTCAAGGCTCCATGATGAAGATGGCCCAATCGTTTGTGCCATAATTCACCCTCATCCCAGGTCACAACTTTTTTAGCCTTGCCCATCATGCCAGCGCAACCATCTACCTCCAGCTTTTAGAGATTCTTAACTCGAATCCCTATCTTCTTTATTTGACTCATTGTTTTATGTCGCAGGAAGGCTTTTCCATCGTCGAAAACAATATCATAGCCTCTGTCCTCCAACATTGCCACTGAGACCAAGTTTTTCTTCAGACCTGGAACATGCATAACATCTTTCAATTGAAATGGTTTACGTGACTCCCTCTGAAAGGTAATGGTACCAATGACAGTCGCAATGTATTGTCCATCATGGCCCATCTCTATATGCATTTTGAGATCTCTCTCCTCTAAGTCACTGAAAAGCTCCTTATCTCCCGTCATGTGGAAGGAAGCGCCACTATCCAAATACCACATCGATCCCAATGCACTTGACGCCATGCATGCGATGAAGGAGAAGTCAAGTTCAAATTGCGAGGCAAGGGCCTCACTAGCTGCAGCTCCAATAGCCTTCTTGTTCTTCTTCTTCTGTGGACAGTTAGTAGCGAGATGCCCATGTTCGTGACAGTGAAAACACTTCACTTTGGACAAATCCAGCTTCTTTCCTTTAGACTCAGCTTTTGAATGGAATTTCTTCCCCTTCCCTTTCCTTGCCTTGGCAGCCAAAGAACAATCCTCTTCATCATCATGCTTTGATGAAGAGCCATCTTTGGTGTTTCACCTGAACTCCTCCTACACTAGATCCAACCATAGTCGTTCCCAATATGGCAATTTTTCCCTTCCATTGACAGAGTCTTGATAACTGTGCCAATTCTTGGGAAGTCCTAGGAGAGCCAAGCTCACCAAATCATCATTAGCGACTATTATTCCCACACTCACCAGCTCATCCTGACATTGAACAAACTTTGTGAGATATTTTGGAATGGAGTCGCCCTTCTCCATCTTGATCTTCTCGAGTTTATCTTTGAGCGCCAATTTCCTATGGTTGCTGCTATTTTGGAATAGATCCATCAAACTCTTCCACATTGCATATGGTGTGGCTTTCCCATGGAGGTTTGAGACAATGTGGTCTCGTACTCCCTGCAATGGGATCCTCCTCGCCTTTGCCACTTTCTTTTGCCATGCATAAAGATTTGTAGTGTCTGCAGCATCTGGCTTAGGAACATTCTTGTCAATGAATTCCTTCAAGCCATTGTATTCAAGTATTGCCTCCATCCTGTACTTCCAAGCAATGTAGTTCGAATTTCCCTCGAGTGCATACTCTAACCTCATGCCATTGAAAGCCATTTCGATCTTGAATCAACTGTAGCACCAAGAAAATCTTTCTGCAAATTCGAATTATATCCAATCACAAACTCAGCTTCTGCAATCTCCTGAGCTCTGATACCATGTAGAAATTTTAATACAAATTATATATTGCCTAGATTCTCCTGATCTAACAATTATATGCCATTGTTAAATACATAATCACTTCTACTAAAATTCTTACAGAATTTAAAACACGATCGCCAATTGCAATATCAAGAAGAAAGATCAATCACACATAACACAGATGTTTTACCGGAACAACATAAAGCTAAAAACCACACGATCATATATTATGTATATATCATGGATCATGAAACAATCTCATACAAAACTCTAATCCAAGAGCTCTCAGTACAATATACAATCGTCTCACATTGTCATACAAAAATTGACAAATTCATGTGCCAATTTACTGCTTTCGGACAACTTGCCTCCTCTGTGCAATCCCTGCTAATGGAAATCCCTGCAATGAATGAATTCCTCTTGCCTAGGTTGCGCAATCATCATGGGCACATCCAATGTGTGTGTGGTTGCATGAGTGCACTCATTAATGTCACAACTGATAGTCAAACTCTCCCTTTCACCTGTTATCTCAATTGGGTCTCCACTGGATCTGGCATGCATGTAGTTAACGGTGGTAAATCTTCAGTTGCATGTGAGATCATTGATTGTGAATTAATTAATAATTAATTCACTGATCTCTCACTAGTGTAAGTTCAGTTACAACTAGTACAACTGAGCTTAACTCACTTAACTGAGTTAAACTACTTTACAACTCACATAACTACACATATAACTCTGTTACAACTTCAAATCACTCAGTTACAACTAATTCGACTTGCATGTCCCACCGGTCAACCTTTGAACTCAAATTTCCTATAGCTAACTGATTTGTCACTTCAGTTAACTATTTCCAAGTGCTCATTGAGAATAGATTAATATTTATTGTCCAACTATTATTAAGGGATAATAATAGTCGACATACATCTATAAATAGACATCATCTATAAATAGATTTTTCTCATCATCTAAAAATAGACTTCCACCTAAAAATAGCCTGAAGCTCCATCCTAGTGTAGGTGCATAATTTTCACTAGGATCTTCTTATTGAATCTCAACACATTGTTGGTTGAGGGAATCAAGGTAAATCCCACCTTCTTCTAAGGGACAACTCTGAAAGGTTGGGGTTTGTTTGGATCGAATCTTACTCCATGGCTCTCTCTAAGGAAAAAATCATAACCTATGTATCCATATCCTCAACCCATTCCAAAAATACTCAAGGTGGTTGAGCCTCTCAAACCCTATAAATTGGAGGCATTTTTATGGTGAAAGGGGGGGGAAGAAATCAATTAAGTATCATCATTTTGATCTTGGTTCATTCATGCAAGGGTTGGACAAGGAGAGATTGGAGAGGTTGTTGTAGCATCAATCATGGTCTGTAGGTTTTCTCTTTTAGGTTCTCATTGAATATACTTGGCCCATTTCCTTGAAGCTTGTGTATTCTTGCATATGCTTGTCTATTGTTGCTTTAATATTCATAGATGAATTTGTTTTACCTAATCAACTAGAGTAAGAGATAGTTGTTTCTCTTTGTTTCCCATGGCAGGTATCAAGTTGCACTAGGAGGTTTGAAGATCAAGCTCATGGGTTGGAAGCAGCAAGGACACACTTTGTAAAAAGGTACATCATGCCCTTTCTCCCTCGCTCTTTCTGATTGGTTAAAATGAGTTTAAAGGAATGTTAGTGTCCACTTATAGTGTTTATGTCTTCGTATAGGGGTATAGTAATCCAAGGGAAGTTTCACATGTTCGCAGAGGAAATATTTTGTAACAGAATTCGGTGACTCCACTGGGGATCAAACTTTGACTAGTCTTTCCTTGGTTCGTCTAAAAGCCTTTTTCCTATCAGTATATCTTGTTTGGTGCTTGATTATGAGCCAATTCTTTCTTTCTTCTTCTTTATTGAAAGCTTCACAAAATCATTGCTTGGATCTTTCTGAGTTTTTAGCCTTTTTCAAAAAAAAATTAACTTTTCCAAAACCGACCCTCCTCTGTAGTGAGCACCAGGGAGCCATTGTTAGACTAACGCTGCCCAACAACCCTATAGAGAGTTCCACTCCACCCTGTCTCCTTGAAGACATGAGCACCACCCTCTCCTTTTTGTGAGAATCCTAAGGTTTTCCAAGTTCTGCTCAGTTTTGTTGATCAGAGTTTTTTAACCCAAAAATCCTTAATTTGTTTTTTGCTTTGCTTAGTTCAAAGAACTATTATTCATCTTTGTTGAGCTTGCAAACTCCTTCTCAATTGCAATATTGGTTTATTTTACCTTTCCTTGGTCTAATCCTTGTTTCACAAGATCATCAGTTATCTACCTGATTGGAAGAGTCTGCAAGGGTTTGTTGGTCACTGAGTTTCTAATCAGTCTTGCTTTGATTGAATCAATTGAAACTCAATTGCTTACCAAAACCTAGCTTTGATATCATTTCTTGGTGCTCATTTTTCAAATGTTTTTTAGTGTGGTTTGCTTGATTTCTTCATCTTTGTTTAAGTGGGTTTGTTTCTTTTTTATTTCCTTTGTGGGTATCTTTGTTTGGATAATATTTTGCTTCTTTTTCTACGTAGTTTTAGTGGAGAACTATTTAATTGTTATTGAAAGATAGAAGCACATAATTTCTCGCATCTAACAACCAAACAAAGAAAAATTGAAGGAATTTATATGCAATGGTTTTGGAAACTTGAAAGGTTTTCTTTTGATAATTTGGCAAAAGTGTGGATTCTTTTTAGGAACAAATTGCATAAAGTTTTGCATTCTTCTGAGTGTTTGTTGGTGATAAAAAGAAAGAAACTCTTCCCCTTCCTATAATTAGAAGTTCATCGAAAAGAACAATTGCATCTCATTATTTTGCTTTGTTTTTGGAGTCGAGTTTCAAAACCATCAGGAATTTCAATATCATTCACCCTTGAGTAACAAACAACCATGAAAACAAACGCTAATTAAAAGTGATCTAACAACTTTTCTTTTTAAGGCTTGTGCACCAACATTAAACTAGGGTTAGAGCTTTGGAATAGGTTGTGAGGTTAACTCCCCAAAGCATTAAATACACACATAGAATCTTGCGATGGGGAGAGAAAATCCAATTTTTGTATAAGCATAACCAAGATCCCCCTCTCACACAAGGGTTAAACACGAGGTCGTGTGCGGGAGAGCAACGAAGATTGCCCCTCCCAGGCTTAACCAATCGTAGAGAAACGATAATATATTGGGGGTTATTCTCGAGAATCAGTTGTTTTCACTTGGTCTCAGAGCTTCATGAATCTCGAATCCATTCAGGGTCCTTAGGAGTTTACCGATCCACTTGTCTTAAGTTCTCTTGAAGGATTTTGGACTTGATATCCTTTTCATACATTCGAACGCGACTGTCGACTGTACCTGCCCAGAGGATGACTGTGAGTTGGTAAACTTAGTGGCTATATTCCTTAGGGTCTATACATAAGGTGACGGTGGAGGGGAGTCTTTGTTATACCTGGGTCAAACGTTGGTCAAACTCACTCGGGCTCCTTGGAGGGTAGCCCATGGATAATACCGTGAGGGAACTTGCAACAAGGTGTAAGTTAGTTAAGTAGGTTTCCAACATAACTTATCCATGTGCTCAATCCCAACCCCTTCTCACTTTGTTCCCACGATGTTGGATTTCATCACCAACTAGTAAGTTCATTGTGAAAATATATTGGTTTGCTTGTTCATTTTTTTATATTTTTTAGCGAGTGTTGTTTATTCTCCCTAGTTATCCTTAATAATTGGTATTTTTGTTGATAAAGGTATTCGTTGATCATGTAGGATGCAAGGGTTTCCTCCAAAATGTTATGAACCTATACCTCCCAATTCACTTGAAGACACTTTTCATGGAGAAGTTGTCGAAGAAGAAAACTATTTTGATGTTGGGAGTGGTGTTACTCCTTTAATTGAACATCCCAAGGGAGCAATTGTAATAGTTCAAGAAGGTGTTATCTCTCTTGTAAACCCAACATTAACCAATCGTCTTGATCCACTTCTTGTTCGAGTAGATTCTCTAGGGAATATCATACTCGAAGATTATTCCAGATTACTGTCAAGGCCATACGAAGAAGTTAATATGGAATCAAAACAACTCAACACAAGTGAAGGATATACAACTCCTTCCCGTAATACTGGAATGGTAGATCCAAATCAAACTCATGTTCATCCTGTATATAAAACTCCATTAGGCCATGATATTTTTGAAATTTTAAATTTGAATCAACCATTTTATGCCCCTCCACATACACCTGTCATTACTAACACAAGTACAGAACCATTGAATCATTTCCTTGGTCATCCTGTAGGAACAACACATAACACTACTACCACTTCATGTCAAATATCGAGTGATACAGGTCTTGTCCTTTCTAGACATTTACAAAGCACTATGTCAGTTACACCAATGATGCCTCTTCAAGCAGCAATTTCATTCACACCACATAATCCTGTTGGTACACCTTCCTATCTTAGAATGCAAAACCTTGTCATATCACAAGTCCCGACTGGGGGACAAATCCCTGCTGGGAGGCGATCCTACATTAGTGGACAAGTCCCTACTGGGGGGAAACCCTCATTTGGTGGACTAGTTCCTTCGAGGGGGCAACCTTCAATTAGTGGACAAGTCCCGGTCGTTGCCCAACTTATGGTAGAGGGCAAGTTCCAAGTTTTTTGGTCGGAAACCCACAAAAAACTTGGGGACCACCTCAAGGATGATATTTTAATACACCACTTCAAGGAGGATCTTTTAATCCAACTCCGCAAGGAGGATCATTAAATCCTAACCCATTGAGATTGTACTCTGGACAACAATTTGCATGTGTCCCAAATCCCATTTGCGGTCCTCAAAGTCAATCATCTTTTCATCCACAAGGTCAAAAATGTTATCCTCCTCGGGGTCAAACTGGTTATCCTCCTCAAGTTCAAACTGGTTACCCTCCTTCAGGTCACACTAACTATCCTCCTCAGTACCCCCCTAAGGGCCAATTTGGTTTTCCCTCATCTTTTACCCAAGTACCTCAACAAATGAATCTTGCTTTCACTGGCCAAAATCCTCAATAACCATATATGGGAGGACCTTTTGGATACAACTTCCCTCAACATCCTATTTATGGTCCTACTGGTGTTCCCATGCCTCACCAATATCATCCTCAAAGTAATCGACAGTTACCTTTTCTAGTTACTTTATATTTTCCAAACCTGTCAAGATTGACAAATGATCCCATATTACATTCTCCTTTCTGGATAGTAATTCCCACCAAGTTACCATCGGATATCCCAAAAATTGATGGTAAACCTGGAGAATATCTAAATAACCATGTCATGACATTTCATCTTTGTTGTTCATCAAACTCATTGATGGATGACTCTATTCGACTGTGTCTTTTCCAACGTACTCTTACGGGCTCCACAACAAAATGGTATATTGAATTACAATGTGGATCTTTTCAATATTTTAATTCACTTGCAATAGCTTTCCTCACCCGTTTTCAACTACCAATAAGATACAAAACTAGAACGAAACTTTTGACCTCCCTTTGTCAGACCAACTACGTACACATTTTCGATCATATTCACGAGTGGAGACGACAATGACGGTTGATCAAAGCTACAATCCCAGACTAGTTGTTGGCAGAATGGTTCACAAATTCCTTGTTACCACCTGTTGCTCGTGATGTGGCAATGGGAGACGTAGTTACATAAGAATAATCTATCTCTCATTCCCAATATCTAGATTTGGTTTATTCCCAATCTGGTACTTCATATGAATTGGTCCCAAATGCTCCCCGTCCGTCAACCGATGCATCCAAACCATCATTTGTCGTTCATTCTGACGGTGTTATCGATTTTGTCAAAACTCAACCTGCCTCATAGTCGATTGGGACTACAAATCATTCAATATCTACCCCGACTATGGTGCAGGCTTCTATCCCATCTAATTCCTCCTCAACTAAATTCTCTGAAGTAAATGTAGTTCAATCTACTTCACCACCACAATCTCGGGGGAAAAATAAGAGTAAGGATAAATCAAAGAAAAATAATAATGAAACAAAAAATACAAACACAACCACCTACTGTTGAAAAGCAACAACAACAAAAACTAAAATTTCCCTGTCTCATATGTGTTGAAGATCATTACACAACAGACTGTCCTCGTCGAGAAGAAGTATACAAATTCCTCAAAGAAAATTCCCAACCCGCTATTTTGACACAGCCTTTTCCACAAAAACATTCAATGGTTGCGCAAAATCCTGCACCTCCGCAAGGAGGAAACCCAGGTCCATCTCCTAAAGAGGATGCTTCCTCAATTGCACATATTTACATGTTCGATGGTGTATATTTGACGACTGGTACTATGATATATGACACACCTCTAGGTACAAATGGTAAAGAAAGTCTAACTAATGGAACCATGATTGATTAACCTTCCACTTTTGTTACCCCTCCATCTGGACCTCTCCAGATTGGAAAACCAAACTTTGACTCTATATTGTGTCTGCCCAAGAGTACTATTCGAAAGTCGACGTTTAATCTGAACTCTCGTGTTGCCCAGAACTACAACATAGTTGAAGATTTGGCCCAAACACTTTATGCAATGTCGACTCTTGATGTTCTACAAAATAGCCCTAGTCAACGTAGGACTCTCTTGTCAGCCATGGGAGCTGTAGATCCTGAGTCATCCAATATTATCACATTTAACCTGGATGATTATAAATCGAGGCTCTCTCACCAACTTGTGTTTCAAATCGAAGTTGTTGTTCACAATCAACACATTCATCGCTTTATACTGGATGAAAGAGCATCGAATTGTGTCATGTACTTAGCTTGTTGGAAAGGTCTTAAATCACCAGGTCTTAATCAATCTCCAGCCATGTTGAAAGCATTTGATGGATGAGGTTTCACACCTCATGGTCTGTTGCAATCATTAGTCGTTCGACTTGGGGGGGAAATTGTTTTCATCGATGTGGAAGTAGTCGATGCTCCTTTAGATTATAACTTGTGGCTTAGAAGAAGTTGTTTTTATGCTATGACAGTTGTAACATCTTTGGTTTTTCGATGCGTCTAGTTTCCTCATCAAGGAAAAATAGTTACCATTGATCAATTAGATTATTGTACACTTGATGCTCGCAACCAAACCACCAACAATATTCCATTTTTGGGGACTCAACGATTACTTATGAAAGTGTAGGGGTGGGTCTATTGAAAGATTCTTTGCTCATGGGAACTTTCCCTACACCCGTTCCTCAAACTTCGGAGCATATCGCAACGATAAATATGATTTCGACCACGATACATCAATCCCTCGAATCATCTAATCCTTGGATCGTGCCTAGTCCTTTAGAGTTTCATATGCTAGGTGACAGTATGTCGCTCAGCCTAGAAGAGGCTAAATACGATGCCATTCAATCTGCCTCTCCTTCACTCGACGACCAACATCTAGTGGCGTCCAATTCTTATTCACTACCATCTTGGTTGAATTCCTTATCATCGACCTTTGATAACATCCTATAGATTTTTCCATCCGAGGAATCTATAATGGAAATGCTTAGTATCGAAGAGTCACCGTGGAATGATAACCACCACCGCTCATCCTTTCTTCCAAGTTGGGATGGAATCGACAAAAATATTCATTCTATTTTTCCATCCAATGTTGTCGATAATCCTTGATCTCCAATACTAACTCAAGATACTATCTCCTAGGGAAATTTAGGAAATATATCACAAATCATCAATGTAGACATATTAGAAAAAGAGGGTGTTGTGGAACATATACAATTAGGCTGGAAATGTTCAATTGAACAAATTCAAGACTACACAGCCTTATTTAAAGAATTTCATGACACTTTTGCCTGAAGCTACAAAGAAATGTCAGGAATCGATCCTTCGATCGTTCTGCATGAAATTAAAACTTATCTTGAAGATAAACATGTACGATATAAACTTCACTATGTTCATCCTAAGAAACTTGTGGCAATAAAGGTAGAAGTAGAAAATTTATTGAAATTTGGTTTCATTTACCCCGTATCTGTGACTGAATGGATTTCTAACATTGTTTCGGTCACAAAGAAACAAGGGACAATTTGAGTTTGCGTTGACGATAGGGATTTCAATAAGGCTTGTCCGAAAGAAAAATACCCTACACCCTTCATCGACCAAATTATCGATAATTGTGTTGGAAACATAACCTTCTCTTTTATGGATGGCTTCTCAGGCTATAACCAGATAGATATTTTACCGGCTAATCAACAAAAGACAACCTTCATCTATTCATGGGGAACCTTCGCTTATTGTAATTTACCCTTCAGCCTTAAAAATGTTGGCACCACTTTCCAGTGGGCTATGTCGTATGCTTTGCATGATATCAAGTATATTGTTGAGCCCTACCTCGATGACTTTCCAGCTCATTCGACTCATCGAAAATATCATCTTCATCATTTGAGAGCAATTTTTCTTAGATGTCGGCATTATAACATATGCTTGAACCCCCACAAAAGATTTTTTCCTGTCAAATCAGGGAGGCTCCTAGGTTTTGTAGTCTCCAAATATGGGATTAGGGTGGATCCCTTGAAAGTGAAATATATCCTCTCTTTACCTCCTCCCAACAACATTACCCAAGTCCAAAATTTGCAATCGAAGGAAAACTTTCTACATCATTTCATCTACAATTACACAGAAATCATGAAAGGATTCATGAGGTTGTTGCATAAAGATGTCCCTTTCATCTAGTATGAACTTGATCAACGCTCATTTGACGCTCTCAAACATTATTTGACGCATACACCGTTGATACACCCCCCTAACGACACGAGAGATTATATCCTTTACTTAGCCACCTCTGCTTCCACTATTGCCATGGTAGTTCAAGAGGACTATGACAATACAGAACATGTGATCTACTATTTAAGTACGACCCTTTCTAGCCCCGAACTTCGATATTCACATGTTGAGAACTTGGCTTTGGTAGTAGTCATTACTATTCAAGGATTTTGACATTACATCTTACTTTGCACTACCACGGTTATCAATAACTTGAACCCTATTTACCACATCTTGACTCGTCAAGTACTTGGGGGAAAATATTCAAAATGGATCATCATTCTTCAGGAATTCGATCTCGAGTTTGCAATATCTAAACCAAAGAAACCACTAGTTTTTGCGGAGTTGATTTGCGATCTTCCCCATACCGATGAGGACACTGAGCCCAATGATTCCCTTCCATATGAGTCATTGTTCCTTATCAATATGTTATCCCTAGTATGGAGACATTCTCTTATATCTTCAGACCCAACGCTTCCGCCCAAATATTTCATGTGACGACTGACGTCGCATTCAACATAATTCAAAATATTAACTTATTATTGGCAACACTTTATATCGCCACGTTATTGTTCTACGATGTTATTTGACCAATGAAAAGGCTGAGCGTGTCTTAAATGACTGTCAATTAGGAGCTTGTGGTGGTCATCTCTCTGGGATGGCTACATCCCAAAAGATATTACGTGCAGGTTATTTTTGGCCCTCCAATTTTAAAGATTGTATTGAGGTTGTCAAAAAATTCCAACCCTATTAGATACTTCACAAGAAAGCATGTACCTACCCTACTCCGCTACATCCAATCGTCACCATCGGCCCCTTTTCCAAATGGGGCATTGATTTCATGCAATGTAAGCCTACCTCAGTCCGGGGGCATGGTTATATTATTGTCACAATTGTTTATTTTACTAAATGGGCTGAGGCTATGCCTACATTCTTAAATGATGGTCGAACTGCTGCTATATTTGTATTTAATCACATCATCGCTACATTCGGAGTCCCACGAGCTATCGTAACTGATCACAGATCTCATTTCCAAAATCAGATGATGAGTGATTTACGTACCAAATTGGGTTTTCAACATGAAAACTCATCCCCATACTATCCTCAAGCCAATGGACAAGTTTAAGCCATCAAAAAAGTCTTGAAAACCATGCTTTAATGCATGGTGGGGGTGAACAAAAACAATTGGAATTTACAAATCTTCTCATCACTCTAGGCCTATCAGACTTCCGTCAAGACCCCCATTGGTTTCACACATTTCCAGTTCGTATATGGGTTAGAAGCGGTGTTACCAATTGAATGTGAAATTCCATCTTTGAGACTAGTCGTAGAACTCCTGCCCAAAACCTCTGCCGAAGAGGAACGTTTCCTATATCTAACGAAGTTGGATGAGACTCGTCATGATGTTGCCCTCATTAATGAGACATATCAAAACTCAATATGATAAGTCTATCCACGCTTTTGCAGAAGGAGATCAAGTCATGGTTTATGACCAAGACCATGATAAAATTGGAGCAGGAAAACTAGAACCTATGTGGCATGGACGCTACATCGTAAAACATGTGCTACACAAAGCTGCCTACAAGTTAGTTAACTATGAGGAATCGCTCTCAATGAGCCTCCTATTGGGCTCTATCTAAGGAAGTACTATGCTTATAATTTTTTTTTTTTTTTGTTTGCTGGTTTGTCTGTGACCTACGAGACTAGCCTATGGATGAGAAACCACGACTCAGGGGCACCTAAGCTATCAAAATCACCCGGGGATCGCACTCGGCCTAAGCCACACCAACCCTTAACATGGATGGATTTTTTGTCCCCACAGGTTTCGAACCGATGACTTTAACATCATGGAGCTTCTTAACAACACACTCTGTCACCGACTGTCCTGCACCTCGGGTACTATGTTATATAGTCATCGGTCTGCAAAGGTGTATCCCAATGCTCGGATAAGATAATGGGTGCCCCTATTTTATCTTTGGTGACCATCTCCATAGTCGATATCATTGGGGATCCACAATGAATTGGTCGGCGGTCATGCCTTGAGTCATTTATATTCTGAGCATAAGTATGCTTGCCTCGGGAATGAAACATATATTTATATTTTTTGATGTTTTGTTTCCAGCTTCTACCATGTTCTCCAACTCTTTCACCCTTGCATTGAGGAATCTATAAAGTGTTTTGGCCATCAGTTTCTTCTTCTAACTTCACACTTTGGGGGGCAATTTGTTACACGTCAAATTTCCATGCTTGCATAATGTGTCGCATGTGGCGCAAACGTCACGTTCTAAGTATCACAAGTGTCACATGTGGCGCAAACGTCGAATCCTAAGTGTCGTAAGGGTCACAACTAAACTGCCGCAAGTGTCTTAAGGGTCGCAACTAAACTGTCGCAAGTGTCAAAAGTGTCGTAACATACTTCATACACTCTTAGTAAGTGTTGCAACTCAATAGACACCATAGAAACACTTGTCACAACCCCTAAATAATGTTGGAAGGAAAAGCCACATCGTTTGGTAGTTGAAACATACCTTTTACCTGGAATTTTGACCATTCTTTGGAAATTTATGAGTTTCTTAGGGAGCGCTAGTGATCCCTACACCATGTTAAGGGGGCACCATGGTGCTTTGTCTTCAACTTTATGGGGGTGCCATTGTTGGTTGAGGGAATCAAGGTAAATCCCACCTTCTTCTAAGGGATAGCTCTGAAAGGTTGGGGTTTGTTTGGCTCGAATCCTACTCCATGGTTATCTCTAAGGAAATAATCATAACCTATGGAGACATATCCTCAACCTATTCCAAAATACTCAAGGTGGTTGAGCCTCTCAAAGCCTATAAATTGGAGGAAATTCCATGGTGAAGGGGGGGAAAGAAATCAGTTAAGTATCATCATTTTGATCTTGGTTAGTTCGTGCAAGGGTTGGACAAGGAGAGGTTGCTACAACATCAATCGTGGTCTGTAAGTATCTCTTTTAGGTTCTCATTGAATATACTTGGCCTATTTCCTTAAATATTGTGTATTATTTCATATGCTTGTCTATTGTTGCTTTAATCTTCATAGATGAATTTGTTTTACCTAATCAACTAGAGTAGGAGATAGTTGTTTCTCTTTGTTGCCCATTGCAAGTATCAAGTTGCACCAGGAGGTTTGAAGATCAAGCTCACAAGTTGGAAGTAGCTAGGACAAACATTGTAAAAAGGTACATCGTGCCCTTTCTCCCTCTCTCTTTCTGATTGGTTAAAATGAGTTTAAAGGGATGTTAGTGTCCACTTTTAGTGTTTTTGTCTTGGTATAGGGGGTCTAGTAATCCAACAGAAGTTTCACCTGTCCGCAGGGGAAATATTACATAACACTCCTTAGGAATTAAGGCATAACAAGTGGAACCAAAAACCCTAAGATGCCTCATCAAAGGAATGTGGCCATACCACATTTCATAACGAGTCTTGTTACCAAGAGCATGAGATGGAATTTCATTTTTGAAATACACTGCATCAACCAAGAACTTCAACTTCACATTCTTAAAATATAACATGGAACATACGATATTCAAGAGTGTAATGTTCATTCTTTCTACTACACCATTATGTCAAGGATTGCATGGAAGAATGGTTTGATGCTTAATCCCTTTTCAACAAAGATAGCTTTCAAACTCATTATAAGTATATTCCCCTCCATTACCAGTATGAAGAGTGCCAATACATGATTGTGCTTCGTTTTCAATCCATAAATGAAAATTTTCAAATGTTTCAAATGCTTGAGATTCTTTTAACAAATAGACCCCAACATATCCCAGTGTAATAATCAATACAATTCATGGTATATTTATTACCAAAAGTAGATGCAACATGCATGGGGAAACACGAATCAGAGTGTATCAACTCTACCTTTCTACATGCTCTCAAAGTGAAATCATGAAAAGGCTACTTGTTGTGTTTACCAAGGATTCTTGCATCACATTACTTCAAATTCCTTGGAATGGTGGGTGTTATCGCACAATCTTGCACCTTGGTGCAAATATTTCACGAGGTACAAAGATGAGTGGAACATTATAAGTGTTTCCATTGTCACCTAGACAACGACTTCCCTCCTTTTAGTGAAGGACAAGTCCAGCACAAGGGAGGCTTCCCTAGTAGTAATCGAGGTTCCTAAGGCAAGACAAGCCAAGTCTAAGG
Organism: Picea engelmannii; assembly: GCA_009831015.1. Taxonomy (NCBI): domain Eukaryota; kingdom Viridiplantae; phylum Streptophyta; class Pinopsida; order Pinales; family Pinaceae; genus Picea; species Picea engelmannii. The sequence continues at coordinate 403,516 of ML780095.1, forward strand.
TCACCTAGGTAATTGCCCAAATTACCATCAACTAATTATGATATGCAACTAAGGAATAGGTCGATACTTCAAGGTAAATTTTCAGATTTAAAATGTTTACTCTTGGGGGTGTTTTATAGGATTGTCGACTAATTGTCTAATGAAAAATTATGCCAAAAAAATCCATATTTGAAAATTACTTAAGGTTGTTGCAAAACTTGCATTAAAGATAGATAAAGTACAACAATAAACTAGTTATAACAATAATAAACTTTAGCTACTCGAACAAATTTTAGATAAGTTGTTTTTAGGGATAAAACATGGAATAAAACCACGATTTCAAGTAACTTGTGAATGCTAAACTTTAAAGGGGGGATATAACCATCCAAAAAGACCAAGATGTCCAACCCTAAAATAACTGCAATAAAAACTAGCTAGGGAAAGATTCGAAGAAATATGATTTTTAGGTAAAAAATATGTGGGCAAACCCTAGATGTCTAGGGTGTTTTGATGGCTGGAAATTAAATAAAAGTTGTTAAAACTCTAGAATTACCCTAAAATATAAATAAAATTTGAATTTTAGAATTCATGATTTACTAGTTGGGAGAAGACTAGTAACTAATATTTTTGGGGGGCATATGGGGTCAACTAAGTACTCCTTTTAGAGGATGTAAGGATATCTAGGGTGATATATAGGGTTTTCAACTACAAACCCTAGAAGATCCACCTAGTGCCTTGCAAACTTCGAGATAGTTCAAGGAAGGTACTCCACCAGTAATCTTCTAAGAGTTATGAAGAAGGGACTTGTTTGTGAAAGACACCAAGAGAGTGCACCACCACCACCACTAGAAAAGTACAACTACAGTCAAAATCATCCATAAACAACATCCAATAGAGTAAGTGAGACGGCTTACTCAAGAAATTGATTCATCTTCAAAACCCTGGCAAAGAGCATCCATGAAATTTGAAAAATGATCCACAAGACATCATCCCAAGAAGTGGCTCTAGTTATCCATCCATAGCAAATATAAAAATATAAAAGTATACAAATAATGTTGTCCACAAGTTCTAGCAATGATTCACAAATGATAAGTGCTTATCTATTTATATGAGAGATATCACAAACTTCTCATTAAAATGACAATATTTTCCTAGATTTAAAACTAAGAAAATATAAAAATGCCATTATTTATTTACAAAGTCTAGAGATAAGGTCATAATACATAAAATATCCTCGATACAAGAGTGGATAGGTAAAAAAGACCCCCAACGATGCTCTCGAGATGAAGTGCTCAAATGCCAAGACGTCCACCATGAATGCATCCTCAAACTCACACGTGTGGTCTCCCAAGGTGGACAACTCAGTCGAAATGGTGTGAATAGGATTGTGTGGGGATGCAAAGTGAAACATTCCCTCCAAGTGTAAATTCATCTCCAAAAGGTGCAACATCCCCTAAAAAAGGTGTCGTGTCCTCTCACAAGGTGCTAAGTCATCTCAAAAGTGTGATGTTCCCAAGGAAAGTCCAACATCCTCCATAATAGGTGGAACGACCTCCATCAAGTGTGCAATATGGTATCCTTCGTGTTCTCCAAAGGACCGAGCCTCGTATCCAAGTCAACTATGCAAAGTACATCATCCAAAGAGGAGCTCAAGTGACCCAATTTAGCCATTAGTTCGAAGGCATGTACAAAAGTCCAATGCAACATACAAGGTGAGTCATGACAAATGTAAATTCCATTAGGTAGATCACAATAAGCATCATCTTCAAACTTCACAAACAATTTGCCAATTCTAGGTATGAGATGGTTATCATTATCTCCTATTACATGTGCTATTACCCGGGAGGAGAAGTATTTCCCAAGAAACCCATCAAGGAGCATGTGTGATGATAGATGGTACATTGTGGGGTTTAACTTCACGAGTGACATGCATAGTCATGTGAGGTTACATAAGATATTCATCCACATGAGCACCTTTGTAATGAGGGAGTGTTTTTGTAACGAGGGAGCACTTATGTAATGAGTTTCCCTTTCCTCAACACCGTGTCTTTCCAAACCCCGTTTTGCCTTTTTTCTTTATTCAATCAACCTTTTTCGATTTTTGACTTTTGCTTTGTTTTATTTAGTCCTTAAGTATGCATTCATTGCAAAGGACCTGGGTTGATGCCCTCATAGCAAGGGGGCATTGCTAATGTTTTATTTCCTTTAGCTCTTTGTCATCTCTTTTCTTTTCATTTGCTTTGCATTTTGATTTTAGCATCTTGCTCTCCCTTTTCCTTTTTTATATATAGATGCATCAACCTCAAGCATTCAAGCTCCTTCTTCCCACAGGATTATAAAGCATGAACCTATATGTATGACATATGACCACCAACTCATAAGCGGAGACAATGAATATTAGGAAAGAAGGAGAATGTTATGTATGGATCGAGATATGGACACACTACGCCTATCAAAGCCCCAGATAGTACAACTCTACCCAAGACTGATAACACTTATCTAGGAGATGATGACGACCACCCAAGTGGAACAAGACAAAAGGCACAAATTTAGAGCATCACAACCCATTATCCGACTAAACCAATGATCACTACTTTCACGACAAGTACATAATGCATTAACACTTGATATAAACTATTGAAACATGTTACCTCATGTATGTCAAGCAAGATATTCATCAAATGAGAGTGAATTCAACAATATATGGGAAGCATCATTGGTCATTTGTTTGTGGAGAACCATGGATCTTGTCCATGGGACTATTGTCTGTGATATGGATCACAGGAGAAAAATATCCTCTAATTACTGCTAAATGTTATGGGGCAACATATGGCTCCAACATGAGGACATGTGTTCATCGTAGAGTGCAAGAGAACCTCAATAATCTCTAAAAATCCAAGAACTAAGCTTTGCATCAATTTAAAAATCTTGCTACACCTCGCCATAAAACCATTAGCAACAAAGGGTAGGGGGATATGATCCCCCAGGCTGGAAAAATACAAATGGAATGCGGAAAAAATATTTATCATACATATACATATTTTAAATTTTTTTGAAGACAAAACTAAATCAAAATGCAACTAACTATAAATGCATAAATTCAAGTAATAACTGAAAATAAGTAAGTAAGGAAGCATAATCAAGATGAATAAAGGAAGCATAATCAAGATGCATAAAGAAAGCACACAAAATGTCCTATAACTATCCTCTTTTTCGGTGGAAGAAATCGCGAGAAACCCTCTAAGTACTTCCCCAATTTTTGTGGATGGTAAACAAGGTAAATTGTCGACCCTGATTACGGAGCCTTTCCCCAACGGGATCAAGAGAGTTGAACCCATGACCTCCCCAATCGATCACTAGGGGAGAGATATCACCTTTGTCTCAAGATCGCTTGAGCTAACCCCTGGGGATAAAATGACCTACAACTATCCTACTTTAACCTTCTTGACAAAAGAAAGTACTGGGTATAATCATACAACCAATGAAGCCACGCTAACACCTTGTTAAGGTAAAAAATTATACCCTTGTGCTTATTTATGAACCAAAATAAGGAGATACATCGAGTACAATGTGATCATGAGCTAGTATATGTAAGCAAATGAGACACACTTCAAAGAATATAACAACCCAACATTCTCCCACTTGTTGTCTTATTTGTTGAAACCAGGAGATTCTTGATCTTTCGTTCATAGACCCAGGGTAGCAATGCCCATTGCATATCTGCACCAAGAGAACTTCACAACACTCATAGACATGATCAACAAGTCTGGTATGTTTTCCAACGTGTCTACTTTCTCCAATAGCACCTTGTTACTTTCCACCATGTCTCTCACGAAATGGTATTGTAAAACGATGTGATTAGTCTTCGAATGATAAGTAGGGTTCTTTACCAAAAAAATTGTGCTTTGATTATCGCAACTTATTTTCATAGTTCTCTGCTCAAACCTGATTCCTGAACATGGCCTTTGCAACCATACTGCTTCTTTAATTCCATGAGTGGATGCCAGGTATTCAACTTTTGTTGTTGACAAGGCTACAACCACCTTTCGCTTACTCCTCCAGCTTATTGCTCCACCGAACATCTTGAAGACATATCCGTTGGTCGAATTTTGTCGATCCAGATCTCCAGCCCAATCGATGTCGACAAATCCATGTACATTTAATTCATTGTCATCTCGAGGTTTTCCATGGTAGCATATAGCATAGTCCTTTGTGCCACACAAATACTTGAATACTCTCTTGACAGTTGTCCAGTGCTCCTTCCCTGGTGACGACATGTACCTTCTCAACACTCCCACTGCATGGTATATGTCTGGTCGAGTACAGACCATCACATACATTAGACTACCAACAACACTTGCATAGGGAACATGTGTCATGTCCTCTATTTCTTCCTATGTCTTTGGATACTGTTCAACAGTTAGCCTTGCTCCCACAAGAATTGGTACCTTCACCAGTTTGTAATCCTGCATGTTGAAACATTTCAAAATTGTTTTAATATACTTCATCTTATTCAACCAAATATTTCTAATGACTCTATCTCTCTTAATATCCTTTCCCATAATGACGTTAGTTCCATCGAGATCCTTCATGTCGAACTTGGAGGATAACTACTTCTTCACCTCTTTTATTGTGTCCATGATGTTTCCAATCGGCAACATGTCATCGACATACAAAGCTACATATATGAAATTCTCGCCTTCTTCCTTGGAATATATGTAGTGATCAACTTTGCTTCTCAGAAATCCCAAACTAAGGATGTATGTGTCGAACCTTTGGTACCACATCATTGGTTATTTCTTTAGATCATAAAGGGATCTTTTCAGTTTGCACACCAAATATTTATTTCCCTTTACTACAAATCCTTCAGGTTGTTTCATGTAGATTTCCTCTTCCAAGTCCTCATGTAGGAACATTGTCTTCACATCCATCTGTTCTGTTTACAAATAAAATGTTGAAACCAGAGACATTAGTACTCTAATGGAAGTTAATTTTGCAACAGGGGAAAAATATCACCGAAGTCGACTCCATCAACTTGGATATATCCTTTCGCTACCAATCGAGCTTTGAACTTCTCGACTTGATCTTGAGACATTCATCTTCTTCTTGAATACCCATTTTCTATCGACGAGATTTCTTCCACTAGGAAACTTGACTAGGTCCAATGTCTCATTCTTATGCAAGGATTCCACTCTTCAACCATGGCATCCTTCCAGAGTTTACCCTCTTCCAAGCTGACTGCCTCACCGACTGACTTAGGCTCATCATTGATGGCAGTTAACATGAATTTGGAACGAAAGTCAGGCGAACGGTACCTTTCAATTGGTTTTCTTACTCTTTCTGACCTCCTTACTACCAAAGTCTGTTGTTCCACCTCTTCCTTTATTTAAGTCGACTCATTTGAATCATCTTCCTCATTCCTTAGTTCAAACCGCACCGCCTCAGGATTATTCTTAGTTTGAACAATTTCCTCAAGCTCGGACTTAACTCTGACTTCTCTGAAGACCATGTATCAACTATACATTGTTTTCCTTGAAGCGGGATCCCAGAGCTTATATCCTTTCATTCCTTCTTTGTATCCAATGAAAATACGTTTGATTGCCTTTTTGTCCAGCTTACTTCTCTTTTCCTTGGGAACATGCACAAATGCATCACAATCAAAAACTTTGAGATGTGAAACCGAAGGCTTCTTACTCTACCATACCTCACGTGGAGTCATGTCGACTAACGTCAACGAAGGATATATATTCACAAGATATCTTGCAGTGTCGACTGCCTCCGCCCAAAATTCTTGTGCGATCCCAACACCATTGAGCATGCTCCTTGCCTTGTCCATCAACGTTATAATCATTCTCTTGGCAAATCCATTTTGTTGTGGGGTATATGGTATGGTATTTTGGCATGCTATGCCACACTACTTGCAAAACCGATCAAATTCTTTTCCACGTAGTTCACCATCGTTGTCAGTTCTCAACACCTTAATATTCTTATCTGTCTCGTTTTCTACAAGAGCTTTAAACTCTTTAAATTTCTTTAAAACCTTTGATTTCTTCCTCAAGAAATATATACATGTCTTCTTGGAAAAATCATCTATGAAGGAGACATAATATAGGGATCCACCAAGTGAAGTGTTACAAAAATATTTCCCTGCGGACAGGTGAACTTTCCCTTGGATTACAGAGCCCTATACCAAGACAAAAAATTACATTTGGACACTACCATTCCTGTAAATTCATTTTGTCCATCGAAAAAGAGAGAAGGAGGGGAAGTATGATGCACCTCATTTATGACGTTTGTCCTAACCACTCCAATTCGTGAGCTTGAACTTCACTCTCGGGGCAAATTTGCACCTGCAATGAACAACGAGAAACAAATGACTATCTCCTACTCTAATGGATTAGACAAAGCAAATCCATCTATGTAAATTAAGTTAAACATAGACAAGCACATGAAAACATACAATTGAAGGAAATAGGCCATGTATATTAAATGAGAACCAAGAAAATTTACAGACCACAAATGATGTCAGCTCCAACTCCTCCAAACTCTCCTCGTCCCGACCCTTGCATGAATCCCAAGATCATAAGTTTGATATCTTTGTCTATGTGTTTTTCACCTTGGAAAGCCCTCAATATATAGGCTTGAGAGGCACAATAACCATGAGTATATTTTGGGATTATTTGAGGATATGACTCCTTTAGGTTAGGATCTGATCCTAGGATAGTTTCATAGGATAACATTCAATCCAAACCAACCTCATCTCCAAGATCTAGACCTTAGAAAGAGGCAGGATTCTCCAAATTTTCCTCCAACCAAAAGAAATGCTCCCCTATAGTTAGAGACCGAGCGTTGATCCTAGATCAACGCTCTCTAAATAAGATAAAGGGGGTGGTACCCTATGGGGTAACACTCCCACAACATGACTATGGCGGCGCTACCCTTAAAAAATGCCCCAAAAATGGTCAATTTTTCAAGTAAAAAGTGTGTTTATGGCCTTGAAATGATGGGTTTCTTCCTCCAATATAACTCAGGGATCATGGGAAATGTTCTTTGATGGTTTCAAGGGGTTAAAACACATAGAAACAGATATAAAAGTGCATGTGACACTTACCAAGGTGCATATGACACTTTTACGACACTTGCGACACTTAGGGTGAGATACTTAAGTGTAGAATTTTGATGTGTAACAGATGCCCCCTAAAGTGTGAGGTCATAAGAGAAACCGATGGCCGAAACACTTTACAAATTCTTCAATGCAAGGGTGTTGGAGCGGGAGAACCTGGTAGAAGCTGCAAACAACCATCAAACAATATTAATATATGTTTCATCTATGAGGCAGACATACCTATGCTTAGAATATAAATGACACAAAGTATGGTTGTCAACCAATACATTGCGGATCCATGAAAGTATTTACAAAGGATATGACCACCAAACATACAATGTGGATCCATACTTCCATGACTCGATCAAGTTCTAGCCATGATATTTTACACAGCGGAGCTACAATACGATAATAACAACATAGCCATGGACCAATACAAAGTGGATCTATGTGATGGTGTACATCAGTAGGATTTAAACTCCATCACAGCCTAGGTAAAGCACATAACAGAGTGGGTCCAACCTAGGGTCTTCATCCCAATCTTGAATTAGTACAATTATAACCATGTGAATATATGTTTAGATGTCGAACATGGTAGAAACCACTTGATTACCGATCATTGATGTATATTGTTAATAAGTACGAGGGAAATAACTCGTGATGGCAATGACTCCCAAGGTACCCTAGTACATTCCAATGAATGTGAATAAATGAGATGAGGTTGAACACTCATGGAATCATTCAATCAAAGGCCAATGAGGTAAGACTATTATCGAAGGCGAGGAAACCTACCATTAAGGCATGCAAGATCCAAGGTACTAATTTGTTTCTAAGTCTAATTCATGTATGATGTGTTGAAGTCAACATGAAAAGACTCATCCAAGGAAGGCCTTGATGTATCCTTCATCATCAACACGAAACTGAAACGAGATAATGATGTATGATGATAGAGAAAATCAAGACAAACTGACATGAGTATGAATACTGCAATATGATTGTAAGGCTGATACTTCCCTTGAAAATTGTGTGGCACAACAATTGAGTTGGCAGCATTGACACAATGAGGCAAGGATCCAAACATACTGTGATGATCGCAGAACAAAACATAGTGTGACCACAACGAATTTTTCACTGGAACGGAAAAGTATGATGACATTCTTCGAATGGGTCGAAGGAGTATAATGACTCATGGAAATTGGTATGACTCAGAGACCAACATATTACCCAACTGTATGACATAATGTAATAGGTGCCATGTTCAAGGGCGACAACAAAGAGTTGCCATCAAAGTTTTCAAGACTTGACCCACTTCCAAAAATTTCCCCCCCGTCCAGATAGATGAGTACCTCTTTCTTTTTTAACGAGCTCGGTGAGGATAACAAGTGCTCAGTATAAGCTCATCCTTCGGACAATTCCTTCATAGTGTTTTTAACGAACCCTAGGAAGGAGTGGTTTGGTCCCAGATAGGCCTTTCGGTGTATGTTTTATGAGCCAAAAGAAAGTAAACTCGGTGGTTTTTCATGTTTAGAGAGTTTGAAAAACACTTAAACCAAAATCCCAGATGGACTTTTTCATAAATTTAGTCTCCCAAGCCAAAAAAAGTATAAATTACTACTTAGGATACCTCTCCTAACTAGATGTTCGGGGTGTTCCTTTTTCATAAAGTAGTCTGATGAGATCGAAAAAGAGATAAACTACCACTTAATAGACGTGCTTTTTAATTCACTTTAATGAGCGTGAAAGACAACAAGATTGCTCGACAATCTTTTCATGTTTAGAGAGTCTGAAAAGAGATTAAAGAAAACTCCAAGGGGTTATTTTTTCGTATAACCTTTACAAGTCCAAAAAAGTGATAAAAGTATACTCCGTTGCATTCTCATGTATTTATGAGCATGAGAAAGAACAAAGACTAAGCTCAGATTTGGTTTCATTTTTACACAAGCTTGAAACAAAATTAAACCATGCTTGTAATTTCCAAAGGTTTTGAGGGATACCTATGGGCGGTTGGTACTTTTCCCCTAGCTTGAGAAGCTAGTGGCTTAACTCTAGAATGATAATAAAAGGTTGGAGACATACCCCCCAAGCTTCATTTCATTCTCTAATATTGAGGTTGTCACCAATTTCTGTACCAGATGGAGAAAAAGGAGGCAGATGAAATGAAGGTTCTGCTACGAGATCTAATGAAAGACTCGACTCAACATCTATGATATCTTGAGAAAGACTCGACTCAATGGGAGAGATGACTATTTCATTTTTCGACGAGCTTGACACAGGAAAAGAGCTATGCTCGTAGCTCCAGGTTCAATTCGCAGATTTTTGTTTCATTTTTTTAATGAATTTGCCACAGAGAGGAAAATTGTGCTCGAATATTTTGTTACATTTTTTAACGAGCTTGCCAAAGAGAAGAAAGACTATGCTCGTAACCTTTGTTTCATTTTTTAACGAGCTTGCTACAAAGAAGAAAAACTATGCTTGTAATCTCTCCTTGATCATGGCTTCCAAGAGGAAAATGCTCTGGAAGGGATAGATGTTAAGGGACAAACGTCACCCATGGCTTCCAGGTGATCTTCCCTAGACGGCAGAAAAAAACTATGGAAGGAATACATTTTGATGACCTTGATAAGGGTAGGGAGATCTTGCTCTAATATCCCTATCGAAGAGATGACCATGTCAACTACTGGATCCAAGTCAGGAGAAGGGAAAGATTCCCTCTCGTTCAGAGTCGAACACATGGGATAGTTCATTACATAATTGACCTACAGCAGGGTGGACATCACTAGCATATATGGACTATTTAGGGAAGGTGGATGGTTTACCATTAGATGAGGGTCAATGAATGAAAGATGGTTGATCGTTACTATGTTTCCATTGTGAGGGAAACATGTAACTCGAAAGAGAGTGGACACAAAAGCTCTCATAACGTATACATAGTCTCACCCGAGGAGCAGGTTAAAATCCAAGGGACCGTGAACTACCATCATATCGATGTACACCATTTTTCCTCCCAAAGTAACCGGAAACTAACGAAGGATCCCTAAAGGTTGTCTGACTCTTTTGTAAAAGATCAATAGGTTCTGAGTCACTGGCGCAAGCTGCGGGGAAGCAAAAGTTTGGCAAGCATTCGTGGAAAAGACGCTAACATAAGCACCTTCATCTATTGTAGTGTTAGGAATATTCCTATCACAAACCTGAACAGTGATTTGAAAAGGCATGTAAGAAGGAAGGCATGGTTCTGTCAAATGATTCCAATCAATAGAAATCATATGAGTGCTTGAAGGGGGTTCCATCGCGATGGGCGGAGTGCCCCCTTGTTTGGGTGAATCAATATTAACGATGTAGACCTAAGTGACATCCTCACTCTTTGAATGAGGAGTGGGATCGATCGATGATGGACTCATAACGACCACTTTGGAACTCTTCAGATGAAGAGTGAGGTTGATCGATGAAAGAACCAGATCAACCACTTGGGCTTCATTGTTCATATGAAGAGTGGGGTTGACTGGTGACAGAACTGGATCAACCACTTTGGTTGCATTCCTTAAGAGAGGAGTGGGATTGATCGATGACAGAATTGAATCGACCACTTTGGGTACACTCTTTGGATGAAGAGTAAGGTTGATCAATGACACAACTAGATCAACTACTTGGGTTACTGGTTCAACTAAGGATGAAACCAAATTGACCACTTGATCAACCGGATTGATCGAGGATGGAACCGGATTTACCAATCCATCAACTAACAATAGGTTGGGAGAGATCTTACGAAAACCAATTGGAAGTTGAAGCTTTTCCAAAATATAAGAAGCATCGTCCATACGAGGGCAAAGGTGAGAGTGATGATCACCTTCACATAACATACAAGGAAATTTGACGGTTCTATTCTTCTTACCAACCTTAACATCACTAGTTGACGGGGTGTCACCAACATGTCCAATAGGGGATGATGACATGGAAGACCAAATTTCTAAGACCTTGGGGAGACCAGGGCAATCCCTCAGAAAGCGGTCACCCTTACAAACCCTGGAAGGGAATTTGGATTTAGGTTCTTCGTTTTATACTTGTCGACTTTATCAACACTCCCAATACGATTAACGATAGTTGGTTGCTCAGATCCAACATGACCTTATGCGGTTGGAGGATTGGTCTCTTTCTGATTCTTTTTCTTCTTCTCCTTATCAACTTGACGACTCAGTTTCGAGATTTCACTAGGCAAAGAAGGGGAAAGGGTGGAAGACCTGACGAGTGAAGAAGGAGAAAGGTAGACATGAGGTTGATTTGTGGGTGGTGTGCTTACATCCGAAGCATTACGTGCATTCGAAGCACTGGGAAAAGTTGAGATCACCAGAGTGGGGAACAACCAAACAGATAACCTGATGGTGAATCCCAAAAGACTTAGTGTGGCAATGCATGGAGGATCAATGTTTCCAAAATAAGAAAAGGCCAAAGGTTCCCTAGGAAAAGGGGTTCCTTCGTTGGTACTCCCGGGAACTGATGCCATTGACACTGACTCGACCTAAGGTCCACTAGGGAAAACCAACAACACGTGTCTAAGAAGCAAGCAATCAAACAAATATTCCTACAATGAAACCACTAGTTGGTGTTGAAATCCAACATTGTGAGATCAATATAGGAAAGGGATGGGATAGAGCAGGTGGATCAGTTACATTGGCGACCTGCTTAACAGACTTACGCCTTGGTGCAAGTTCTCACACGGTTTTACCTGTGGGTTTACCCTCCAAGGAGCCCGAGTGAGTTTGACCAATGTCTAACACATGTACGACGAAGACTCCCCTTCACCGTCACCTTGTGTATTAACCCTACAAATATAGGCCACTAAGGTTACCAACTCGTAGTTAGCCTCGGGGCAGTTACAGTCGATAGTCAAGATCAAACGTATGGGCAGGATAATAAGTCTAAAATTCTTCAAGAGAAATAAATACAAGTGGACCGGAAGGCTACTGAGGACCTTGAACGGATTCGGGATTCACGAAGCTCTAAGACCAAACGAAACCAATCGTTTCTCAGGAAGAACCCCCAATATACGATCTTTCCACTACGTGGGTTAAGCTTTGGAGGGGGAATCTCTGTTGTTCTCACGTACGCGACCTCGTGTTTAACCCATCTATGAGAGGGGGATCCCGGCTATGCTTATATGAATAATTGGATTTATCACTCCCTAGCACAAGATTCTATATTTGTTTGATGGATTTGGAAAGTTATTCTCACAACCTATTCCAAAGCCTTACACTTTAAGCTAATGTAGGTTTTCTACCAGATAATATAAAAGTGTCTGATCAATTTTATAGGCGCTTCATTTTATGGTTGTTGTTTACTCAAGGGTGCGAAAGGGAAACTTATGATGTTTTAGACTCGACTCCAAAATAATGCAAAATAATGAGATGCAAATCTTTTTCTTCAATGAATCCTACATGTGCGATGGAGAAGAGGTTCAATTGTCTTCAACAAAAACACTCAATTCCCAAATGCAATTTTCTAAATGCAATCTACTACACTATCGAAAACCAAGAACGCAACTATGTTCTTTGTTTGATTCTAATATATAAAGAAAGCAAATGAAAATCTTTTAACGCTCCATTACTTTCAATCAAAATGAAAGAGTCGAATGCAGATACAAAATACACGAAGAAAAAAGGATCTCAAACAAAGCATGCACTCACCCGCTAACGGGAACTAAAAGAAACAAGTATTATAACTCACTCAAACAATGACTCAAAAATCAACAAGCATTCAAGGGATACAAGAAAGTTCAGAGAAGAATCCAAAAATTGATAAGCAGAATTAAAAACAAAAAAAAAAACCCTCAATTATCTTGACAAAACGAGCGGCAAGAAAGACCAATCTAAGCTAGGTTGTGGTAAACATAAAGTCTCAAATCGTTAAAAGAGGAAAGATTGAAAAGTAACTTAAGACCAACAAACCTTTACAGACCTTTTCAATGAGTTAGATAACCAGAATTTTTTGCAATACCTAGATGAAACCAAGAAGAAACAAGGCGAATCAATCTCGCAATTTGGAAAAGGTTGCAAGCTCAAACAATACAATGAAAAAGAGTGATAAGGAGCCACATCCTCAACCTAAACAAAGTCACAAGGAAAATTACAGACTCTGGGCAAAATACCTCCAATAAAGGGCTGAGCAAAATAGGGCAGATTCTCCTGGATCTGCTCAAAATAAGAGATCATCGCTCCTTAAAAAAAAGATGCAAAGTGATGCAACACTCCCCAAGATACCACTAAGTAGCACTGATCATATGATCAATGCCCTGGTAGCCACTTTGAGGAAGCATTGGTCCTATAATGCTTGAAAACATGCATAGAAAAGCAAAAATTCAACAGAGACTGGCTTGGTAACTATGACTACTGCTTGATGAAATAGAGGGAAGAGGGAAGGCTCAAAAAGCAATCGACCAAACAAGATCAAACTATGAAAAGTTTCAGATGATTCAAGGAAAGATAAGTCACTGTCCTTACCAAGTAGAGTTGCAAATTGCTGTTATGGAAATATTTCCCTGCGGACAGGTGAACTTTCCCTTGGATTACAGACCCTTATACCAAGATAGAAAATTACATTTGTAAACTACCATTCCTATAAATTCATTTTGTCCATCGAAAAAGAGAGAAGGAGGGGAAGTATGATGCACCTCGTTTATGGCGTTTGTCTTAACCACTCCAATCTGTGAGCTTGATCTTCACTCTCGGCACAAATTTGTACATGCAATGAACAACGAGAAACAAACGACTATGTCCTACTCTAATGGATTAGACAAAGAAATTCATCTGTGTAAATTAAGTCAAGCATAAACAAGCACATGAAAACATACACTTGAAATAAATAGGCCAAGTATATTAAATGAGAACCAAGAAAACTTACAAACCACGGATGGTGTTAGTTGCTAGACCTCCAAGCTCTCCTCGTCTAGACCCTTACATGAATCCTAAGATCATAAGTTTGATATCTTTGTCTGTGTGTTTTTCACCTTAGAAAGCCCTCAATATATAGTCTTGAGAGGCACAATAACCATGAGTATATTTGGGGATTAGTTGAGGATATGACTCCTTTAGGTTAGGATATGATCCTAGGATAGTGCCATAGGATAGCATTCGATCCAAACCAACCTCATCTCCAAGAGTTGGCCCTTAGAAAGAGGCAGGATCCTCCAAATTTTCCTCTAACCAAAAGCAGCGTTCCCCTATAATTAGAGACTCAGCATTGATCCTAGATCAATTCTCCCTAAATAAGGTAATTGGGGTGCTACCCTATGGGGTAGCACTCACCTAGCATGTCCAAGGGGTGCTACCCTTAAAAAAATGCCCAAAAAATGGTTGATTTTTCATGTAAAAAGTGTGTTTATGGCCTTGAAATGATGGGTTTCTTCCTCCAATATGACTTAGGGATCATGGAAAATGTTCTTTGATGGTTTCAAGGGGTTAAAACACATAAAAACACATAGAAAAGTGCATGAGACACTTAGTAAGGTGCATACAACACTTAACGACACTTGTGACACTTACCAAGGTGCATACGACACTTTTATGACATTTGCAACACTTAGGGTGAGATACTTAAGTGTGGCATTTTGATGTGTAACATAAAGGCACTGTAACCAGGCCAAACACATCACTATGCACCAATTCTAGAATCCCATTTCCCCTTGTCTCTCCAGATGGGAACCTCACCCGACTTTATTTTCCATATATGCAATGTTCACAAAAGTGGACTTCTAACCACATTCAGGAAAACCTTCGACCATACCTTTGTTGTGCATAGATTGAAGTCCTTTTTCTCCAATGTGTCCCATCCTATCATGCCATAGCATGGTCGAGTTGACTTTATCATGTCTTGTCGAGTTGATTTGTACCGACTCAAGTCGAGTTGAGTTGAAGTCGAGTCAACTTCAAGAGTGATGATGTTGTTGCATCCAATCAAGTCGACATTCCCTGAAAGCTTGTACAGGGTTCCAATCTGAACTCCTTTCATTAAGATCATCGTACCTCTAATCATCTTGCACGAATCCTTCTAAAACAGAGTGTGCACTTCGGCCTCACTCATATTACTGACATATATCAAGTTTCTTGCCAAACCTGAAATGTGTAGCACACCTAGAAGGGTTCTTTTCCTCCCATCCTGCAGTATTAGTTGAACTCTTCCTCGTCCAACAATTTTGGTTGTTGATTCGTCCCCCAAGAACACATCACCTCCATCATATCGTTCATATGCACATAACCATTCTCTACATGGTGTCATATGATAGGATGTTCCTAAGTTGATCAACCAAACACCTTTATCCAATTGTGTAGTGGTCAACGCTAGGTAAACATCACCTCCCTTATCTGTGGTCATCTTTCTCTCAGTCGACTGCTTCTCGTCGGATACCATAATGACTTCCATTGCCCTCGACTTACAACTCTTTTTGTAATTCCCAACTTTACCGCATCTTCTTGTCCATTGAATTGGGGATTTAGATATACCCTTCGACTTATAATTTCTACCGGAGAATTTTCCTTTATCTCTTTCAACCGGTCGAACTCTCACCACTAAATCATCTTTGGTTGATCCTTCCATGTTCTTTCTTCTCATTTCTTCTGAAAGTAGAGAAGCAACCACGTCTTCTAGCGCTAGTCTGATTGTATTACTCCTTATAGCCATGACTAAGTTATCCCAGGAGTCTGGAAAAGAACATAATAGGCTTATACACTCCTCCTCCTCAATGATTTTAATATCCACAGACGATAACTGACTTAAAATGGTATTATACGCATTTAAATGCTCAGTCACTGAATTTCCATCACTCATTCTTAGAAGATACAATTTCTTTATGAGAAACAACTTATTTACCAGATATTTTGACTGGTATAAGCTTCCTAACTTGTCCCATAGTTTCTTGGTCGAATCTTCACTTGAGACATTCAACAGTACCGAATCTGCAAGACAAAGTTGAATTGTACTTCTTACTCTTCTTTCGAGTTTCTCTCATTCTTCGGTCGACATGCCTATCGACTGGGTACCTGGACAGACCATTGTCCATTGTTCTCAATCTACAATAATATTTTCCATTTTAATCTTTCAAAGCTCAAAATTATGGCCATTGAATTTTTCTATCTATATTCTTGATCTGCTCGCCATTCTTTTATCACGATCGTTAACATAATTTATGGCTTACAACTCTCACTATACCTAGGTCTTAGTTCTCAAATTCAAGATTGGTAAATCAAGATCTGATACACACGTCAAAGCTTCACACAACTATGATACCACTTGTCAGGAAATGAGACACACTTCCACACTAAACCTAGCAGAAGAGAAGAAGAATTTAATCAAGAACGTAAATGACAAAGCAATCACACAATACACAAAGATTTTACCCTGGAAACCCAAACCGGGGAAACCAACATTCCTTGAGCGTTATGCGCTCTTGTTGTCTTATTCAATTTGAATAAAAGGTTACATGTCTAACCTTGGTCCACACCTAAGACACAATTGACAACATACCCTCTTTCTTGCATAAGAACAACCATGTAGCTAAGCTGGCTTACATCTACATGACCAGTAACCTACATCTAAATATTTCTCTAAAGATTGGTTATCTAACAATTCATTAATTAGCCTTTGCGGCCTTAAAACACAATTCTTTATAGGCTTTACAATAGGCAAAACCCTAAAGACGTGGTGCCCAAAAATGGTTACAGTTCCATGCAGATCATTGGCGACAAATACCACGAATTTGAGGATTTTGTTACAGTTGACTCCAAGTCGGATTACCATTCGACTTTCATTCGGTCTTCACTCGGTCACCACGTGCTTACTTGTCGACCTCTTGTCGGTTGACCTTTTCAACTTGATGTCGATGCCTTTACCATGTCGAACCGCCTCGACCTTCGACTTCGAATTTACTCGGTCGACTAACCTCGACCTTCAACTTGTTGTCGATATACCTCGACCCTCGACTTGTTGTCGATCCACTTTGACTTCGACCAATAGGTGATCCACATTGACTAGAATTTCACTACAAATAATATAACAACCCAACAATATAGACATGACATCATGACCAAACATAGAATCCAACTCATGAGGATAGACAGTAGCAACAAATCATGCCAAGATTGGTGTGTGCATCTACAAGCTTGTCCTATCTATCTTTGAATGGGGTTGCAATATAACAATGATCGCTCATCCTTGATCCAAGCAAGGCCTTCATGATGCAACCCTTGCATCTCATAAGGTTTATCCACATACTTCAAGAAATGGCCATCTTGGCTTTCATGTATGATGCCACTCCCCAAGGCTTGAGATGGAATCATAAGAGATTTGAAAAAATTATCATGGTTGCCTAACACAAATGTGGATAAAAAATGGGTTGTAAATCCAAATCTTGAAAAAAATTATGCTCCCAACTTAGGGCCTATTGCCCTTCTATATTTGGTTGAAAATCCTTACAACCAACTACAAATTGAAAACACTTTCACTCCAGATATATTTATACACTCAAAACATAATTTCCATATGTATCTTAAATGACAAATTGAGGACAAGATAAAGAAAAAGGTGGCTGGAAAATTCTGCTATGAAATACTTGTTGCCCGGTGTGAATCACAATCCCATAAGAGTGCTCTAATGTTGATTTGACACATGAATTTTCACCAAAATATGAGCATAGAGGTGGCTAAATTTTTTCGAATGTTTTACCTTCATAAAACAACTCCAAGTGATCGAAAGAATATGCATCGTACCCCACACAATATGGTTGGAAATTGCCGTGAAATCACCATAATAAATCATCCCTATATGGTTGAAACAAATATGTGAAAATATCCTCTTCGTGTTGCCAAAAATCCATGTCATTAGTGTACACATATGGTTAGAAGTGATAATTAAAGTTTTATGAAAATGATGGTTGTTCCGAAGGCAACAACTCTACAATCTTGACTCTAGAATCATCATCAGTACCATAAATAGGATCCCCATCAAAATGAAAACAAATTATATCCCATTTATGCCTTCCAATGTGTAGAAGATCATCAATATTTTCAATCTCATGGTCATCGTTTTCTTCATCAAACGAGAAATTGGCCAAATCCAAGGGTTTATCTAAGAACTCTTCACTTTCCAAATCATCAAAGGAGGCATCACAAAACTTGAAAAAATGGAAAGGAGTACAACTCACCAAACCCTTGTCTTCATGCGAAAGAGATGTGGAAGCTTGGATGCCCTCATCTTCTTTAAATGGAGAAGTAAATGCCTTCTCAATCTCATTGTTACTTGAGCGCTTTTCTTCAAATTCAATATTCTCAAAATCACAATAAAGATCGTGAAATTCAAATTTTTGATAAGATCTAAGGTTCACTATATTCTCATCTTCACAAGGAAGGATGCTCTCTCCAACAGGGTCTTCTTCATGGACTCGACCTTCAACATGATATGCTTCATCAAAGTATTCTTCTTCAATAGATTCATGAGGTGGCTCTTACTCTTGTTAAAGTATTTTATGACTTTTTTTCTTTTTCATGTTCTTGTTCTTTATCAACATGCTCTTTGTGGGCTTGATCTTTGATTGGGTCAAAAATAAGTTCTTCTTGCTCTTAATATTCAATGGAGTTTCGAGGTAGCTCTTGCTCTAGCACAGGGACATGACAGAGCTCTTTGTCAACATGCTCTTGATGCAATCTATTCTTCATAAGATCACGGAATGCTTCTTCGTAATCATGTAGGGCTATCATAATGTCTTAAAAGATTCCTTCATACTCTTGATAGTGAGGAACCCAACGTTTGAGGAATACTTGGACCAAACCTACAAGAGACATTTTCTTCCTTGGGCCACTACAATACTTGACCCGTCTCCATTGATATTCTTCCAAATAAAGAACAAATAGTCTTATTAAGACATCCTCGTGTCTTTCATTGAGCTTTCAAACATACCTAAAGAATGATGAAACATGTGGAATAGCGCAAAGAGAATCACTATCAAATTTTAGAATATTTTTTTCCCGTTTTGGAGGGAGATTATTTGGGTATCCCGTAATATCCCCAATATCCAAAGGAGGATACAATTCATGAAGTTCCCATGGTGCCATATTGCTTTACTTAACATACAACTTGATATGAAATTTGAAAATAGGAGATGACGACTTTATCAAACATGCATGTGTGGAGTTGCCAAGGTGAATCTCAAATGGCTACATAATGATGCATGTTTCACCTCACAAGCACATAGTCTTTAAAATTTGCATAGGGAAAAAGGCTTCTTTCTTTAATGGAGACACTAGACGAGCAAACTTGGATAAGGCGATAAAAAAATGAGAAAATTCAAGAGCTTTACCTTTTTCTTCCTTTTGTTTATGCTTTTCTTTGATCCTATCCCATGGGATCCTACATGTATTTGCATCATGTCCATTCTTGCCACAACAAACAAAGTGAATATTAGGTCCCTCACCTTGATTATGCCTACCCCCATACCCCTGAAATACTTCTTACCACATCCTCTCTTACTACCTTTTGCTCTAGAAGAATCTTGTGATTGAATCTTCCCTTTTCAAGCAAGGCACATAGTCTCTCCAATGGGTTGAACAATCTTCTTCCTAAAATCTTTCTCATGTTCTGCAATTTTCTTCACCATGGAGTCAAAATTGATGGACGTCAATTACTCACTAGCTTGAAGTGATTCGAGATAGTGATAATATGTGGGGTGGAGGACCCTGATGAAGGCCACGAGAGAAATGTCTATCTTCATACCAACGACATCAATGTCATGCATGATGGATTTAATTTTAGATCTTAAAGCCTTGAGATCATTATCCTTCAACTCTAGGTTGAAGAGCTCCAATTGCAATTGAATTAGTTCCAATTTTGAATAGAAATCATACAGATATTTCAACTTCTTCAAAGCATCCCAAGAATCTTTGATATATATGATGTGACAACTCAGCTCTTCACTTGCAAAAGCAATAATCAAGCCATGTACTTTATTATATTTATGTGTTCATGTTAGGGACCTAACCTCCATGACCCCTCACATAGGTAGAATAATATATTTTCCATGTAATAAAGGCCAATATTAATAAGGCCTAGTAATAAGAAAGAATAAGTCAAATGTAAGAAGACCTAATAGAAGCTTTCGCTTCTAGAAGATCTTCCTCTAGATTGTTCTTTTGGTAGATAGATTTAGTATAAATAGGATTCTAGGGTATGAGAAGTCTTGTCTTAAGAATTATTCTAATAGAGCGTTGCTCTGCTGGAGATTACCCCCTCGAAGAGGCAAGTGAACATTGTTTCCTATCAAGAAAGGTATTATTTTGGTGTTGTGGTTTCATCTATTGTGTTGTTCTGCTGTTATTATATGCAATATTTATGTTTTGAACTATTGTAATAGATCTGGTACCTTATAAGTGGTATCATAGCACTTTCCTTGGCAAAAAATTGTGGGTAATTTTTACCAGGGTAGAGATGTATTCCAACATCTTAAAGCTATAGAGATATGTTATTCAACGCATAAATCCGCGGTCGGGGAAGCATACACGCATGAACTACAACTAGTACTTAAGCACACATTGTTGGCCACCCTTTTAACCCATGTCGGTACCCCTTCGAATGGTAGTGTGCCAGACAACACATGTATACAAATCGACCTAGATATCCCGAAGCCCTTCGTAGATAAATCGATCGATTGCTTAACTGATATAGTGCCACTGAGAATAACACTCGAGAAGATACTCTCTAGTACCTGGGTAGTACGGCTAAGTGCACGGTCCAACCTCCTTAGTTGGTGGCCTGAGATATTGGATCGAGTACTACTGTTGGACCCCGCATGTTTATCAGAGAGTTATAACATAGGGCAAACCCTTGTTTGTAGAAACCCTGAATACCCTAACCCTTGGGACAAAAACATAAACATAACATACAAGATCTATTGTTGTGCAACTTTACCTACTGCATTATAGTTGCGAAATTACTACACATTTCTTCATGTTAAGAATTTGGGCATTTCAACACTGCAGTATTCTTTAGCTCGGAGTATAACTCTGCAAGAGTAAAAAAAAACGTTTGGGGCTTGCCTACACCCTTATTTGATACCTATCTCATTGGAATCCTTTTTTTATGGTCCCGACCCCCTTTCCGACACCCCTACTTGGGACCTATTCCATTGGACTCCTCTTTCATTCTGATCACAATAATACCTATCATTTCTTAGCCTTGTTTTTCTGTTGACCCACCCGCCCTTTTCACCCACATTTATTTCCCACCCCTTCATGTGTTTTCCCTTCACCATGGCCCATACTCGCAACCAAGACCTTGAAAACCGCATAATTACCCACATTGAGTCCCAAATGGACCACCTGAAAGCGGAATTGAAGAAGGACCTTAATTCCCACCTTGCCAACCAGCTTGAATCCCACCTTCAGTCTCAAATTGATTCATTTGCTACCAAGGTCCTATAAAAACTGCCCATTTATGGAATCCATTCCTCATCTAATCAACCTTCTAACCTTAAAGGTATTGCTTCCTCCAATTCCAAACAATTTCAATCCAACCCTTTTCATCATGATCCGCGTCTTCCATGAGTGGAGGTGAACAATTTTGATGGCTCAGATCCCACTGGTTAGGTCA
The DNA here is from genome assembly GCA_009831015.1 of Picea engelmannii. Taxonomy (NCBI): domain Eukaryota; kingdom Viridiplantae; phylum Streptophyta; class Pinopsida; order Pinales; family Pinaceae; genus Picea; species Picea engelmannii. The sequence goes on from ML780095.1 coordinate 425,222, forward strand.
CTCAAATGGAACACTACTTATCCTTGCATGGCATCACTAATGACTTGGCCAAACTTCGTTACGGTGTCCTTTATTTGGATCCCGAACATTGGCAATGGTGGCAGTGGCATCATAAATCACCCCAAGGATATGTGGCTTGGACCCAGTTTGTGGCTAAACTTTATGACCGCTTTGACACTGATACACATTCCCTGGGCCGTCTGACCAAATTGAAATAGTTAGGTACAATGGAAGAGTTTATAGTTTCATTTGAGCAATTAGCTTTCAGAACAGAGGGCACTTCTGATACTTTTTTTCGGGAATGCTTTATCAGTGGCCTCAAGGATGACATATGATCCCAAGTCCTTGTGACTCGCCTCTAGACTTAGTTGGAAGCTACTCAATGTGCCAAGGAAGTTCAACAGGTTGTTCTTTCCCAACAACGCAAACCTTCTTTCCCTCTACACCCTCGCCCGTTCACTCCTCCCCCTCATCCCATCCCACTCAAGATCCAAAAATTAACCCGGGCATAAATGGTTGAACGCTAACTCAAAGGTCTTTGCTATAATTGTGATGAAAAAATATTTTCCATGGCACAAGTGTAAGGAACAAAAGTTGTTCATGGCCATCTTTGAGTATCTTGTTGAAGACAAGATAGAGGCTTCTCATTCAACCGAGATACATGAGCCATCTCCTATCACCCTGCCATCTGATCCACCAGAAGTTGAACTAGTCATTTCCTTGAATGCACTCATTGGCTTCTTTACTCCCCAAACCCTCAACTAATTGGATACATTAAAAATCAGAAGGTCATCATCCTAATTGAAAATGGTAGCACTCATAATTTCATTCATCGACACATTGCTCAAGAAACCCATTATTATATCCATGCAATCAACAATTTTCAAATCATTATTACTAATGGAGGTTCCATGAAATGTGGGGGGCGTTGTGAAAAGGCGAGTCTCTAAATTGGCTAGTACAACTTGAAATCCCATATGTTCACTATCGACATGGGTGGTTGTGACATTGTGTTGGGTGCAGAATGCTTACGCACTCTTGGTCCCATCCTCATGGATTTTAAGGATTTGACCATGCAGTTTCAACATGATGGCCAACAGTATAAGTTCTGAGGCATCACAACAAGCTCCCCTGAGATCATCAGTTCCCATCAAATGGAAAAGCTCCTCAAAAAGGGCCATTTCGATATTATTGCCCAACTCAATGTCATTCAAATAGTTGAGACAACCTCTATGCATCCCGACCTCCAATCTATACTTTCCAAACACCACACTATTTTTTTCCATTCCCCATGGCGTTCCCCCTTCCCGCGGTGTTCATGATCATTCCATTCCTCTAGTGCCAGACAATCTTCCTCCTAATGTCCATCCATATCATCATCCCCTTGCCCAGAAGAATGAAATTGAGAAAATTGTTCAAGAATTACTCGACGCGGGTGTCATATGCCATAGTACTAGCCCCTATTCATCTCTTGTGGTCATGGTCCTCAAAAAATAAGGCACGTGGCGCATGTGTCTTGACTTTCATGCTCTCAACAAACTCACCATCAAAGATAAGTTTCCCATTCCTATCATTGATGATCTACTGGATGAATTGAGTGGTGCTCACTACTTTACTAAACTTGATCTTCATTCTGGTTACCACCGGATACGTATGAAAGAGGATGACATTCCCAAGACAACCTTTCGAACTCATGAGGGCCACAACGAGTTCTTGGTGATGCCATTTGGCCTGTGTAATGCCCCCTCCACTTTCCAAAGTCTCATGAATCATGTCTTCCGTCCTTTTCTCCGTCATTTTGTCTTAGTTTTCTTTGATGATATTCTCATCTATAGTAAAACATGGACAACCCATCTTTCCCATGTGGATCAAGTTCTCCATCTCCTTTCTCAGCACCAAGTTTTCCTCAAACAATCTAAATGTGCCTTTGGAGGTTTTGAAGTGGAGTATTTGGGTCATATTGTTGGCTAGGATGGTGCTCAGGTGGATCCTAAAATAATTGAAGCTATGCGGGATTGGCCTCGCCCAAAACTCTCAAGAGTTTGCGTGGTTTTATGGGTTTAACGTGCTATTATCACAAATTTGTTAAGAACTATGGAAAAATTGCAACCCCTCTCACTTCTCTCCTTACAAATAATTCTTTCAAATGGACTCATGCAGCTAATCAAGCCTTCCATGATTTGAAAGAGGCTATGTGCACAACTCCTGTCCTGGCCCTTCCCGAATTCAAAAAGACTTTTTCCCTGGAATGTGATGCATCCGAGAAAGGAATTGGCATAGTCCTTATGCAAGATGGCAGGCCTTTGGCCTTCACTAGCAAACAACTATCAGAGCGCCATTTGGGCCAATCAATCTATGAAAAGGAAATGATTGTTATTCTTCATGTTGTAGATCTCCGACGTCCTTATCTATTGGGGCAACGCTTCCAAATTAAGACAGGTCATTAGAGCCTCGAGTATTTTCTATAGCAACGCCTTTCATTCCCGGAACAACAAAAATGGGTGACCAAGCTATTTGGATATGATTATGAGATCATTTACAAGAAAGGAAAAGATAATGTCGTGGCAGACACTCTTTCAAGGAAATATGAAGATGAAGGGTCCCTCTTTTCTCTATCCTTCATTGTACCAGATTGGCTCCAAGCTATTCACCAGGAATGGCTGCAAGATCCCAAACTGTCGCGTCTGATCCAACAATTACAAGACAATTTTCCAGTTTCTCCATAGTACTTTTGGAACAATGAAGAGCTTTGCTACAAAGGTCGTCTGTATTTAAGCAAACAATCACAACTTGAATCCACGTTGCTATTCGAGCTTCATGCTACACCCACAGTTGGGCATTCTAGGTTTACCAAAACCTATGACATAGTCAAACGTCTTTTTTTCTAGGATGGTATGAAGTAGGATGTTTGCACATTTATGACGAAATGTGATGTTTGTCAACACAACAAGGGAGAAACAATCAAAGCCCCGAGCACACTACAACCACTTCCAATTCCACCCGCTATTTGGAGGGATATTTCTATGGATTTCAATGTTGGCTTACCTAAATTGGGCAATAAATCAATCATCATGGTGGTCTTTGATCGTCTTTCCAAATACGCTCCTTTTTGTGCTCTTCAACACCCATTCACTACCTCCACAGTGGGTCAACTTTTCATGGATCATATCTTCAAGCTTCATGGCATGCCTCATTCCATTGTCTTTGACCGAGATCCCACATTCACCAACAATTTTTGGCAAGAATTGTTCAAGCTACAAGGCACCCAATTGCATCTTAGCACAACATATCATCCCAGACTGATGGTCAGACTGAAGTTGTCAACAAGTGTTTGGAAACATATTTGAGGTGTTTTACATCCGAGAGGAAAAAGCAGTAGGCTCAATGGTTACCCCTCGCTGAATGGTGCTACAACACTTCTTACCATACAACTACTCGCATGACTCCTTTTGAAGTAGTATATGGACAAAATCCATGTTCAGTTCTCTCATACATGCCCTGTGTCTTAAAGTTCTAGGTAGTTGACCAAACTCTTACATTTCAAGAGGCTATTCTCTGTACCCTCAAAGAGAATTTGGTCCTGGCTCAGAATCACATGAAGCAACAAGTAGATCAAGGTCGCTCAGAGTGTCAATTTTTTGAAGGGGACCATGTGTTTCTTCGACTGCAACCTTATAAGCAAACTTCACTCAAGGCTGGCCATTGTCAGAAGTTGGCGCCCAAACTTTATGGTCCATATACAGTTCTTAAGCGAGTGGGACAGGTGGCCTATCAGTTAGCTTTGCCCAATTATTCTAAGCTCCATCATGTTTTTCATGTCTCCTACTTAAAGAAGATGATTGGAAGTAAGTGCCAAACTCAAACCAGTCTTCCCAAGTTGGATGAAGAAGGCTCCATTTGGTTGCATCCACAAGTAGTCTTGGACTAATGTGAGCGCCATCTTTGTTAGTGCACCATCAAGGAAGTGTTAGTACAATGGAAAGATACAACTCCAACGGATGTCACCTAGGAGTTAGCTACCATTCAGCAACAATTTCATCATCTCAAGCCTTAAGGACAAGGTTGTTTTTAAGGGGGAGGGCATGTTAGGGACCTAACCTCCCTAACTTCTCACGTAGGTAGAATAATATATTTTCCATGTAATAAAGGCCAATATTAATAAGACCTAGTAATAAGTAAGAATAATTCAAAAGTAAGAAGACATAATAAAAGCTTTTGCTTCTAGAAGATCTTCCTCTAGACTATTCTTTTGGTAGATAGATTTAGTATAAATAAGAGTCAAGGGTATGAGAAGTCTTGTCTTAAGAATTATTGTAATAGAGCGTTGCTCTCCTAGAGGTTGCCCCCTCAAAGAGGCAAGTGAACATTGTTTCCTATCAACAAAGATATTATTTTGGTGTCGTGTTTCATCTATTGTGTTGTTTCATTATTATTCTCTGCAATATTTAGGTTTTCAGCTATTATAATAGATCTGGTACCTTACAGTTCATATTGCAAGCTCTTTATCTACTACAAGTTTGATAGATGAATTATCTCCATCGTAAATTCCATCCCAGAGATTATTGAAGATAAGAGAATGCTTGATCTTTCTTAACCATTCTAGATAAAAAAAAATTGCCACTGAGCACCACACCGATAATTGAGATAAGAGAATGATTTTTCATAAACAAAATCATTTAAAAAACATAAGCAATTCCAAATACACGTCTTCTCTTAAGCACGAGATACACAACCAACCTCCTCTATACAAATAAGAAATCAATATATTTTTACCATCAACTGCTCCTCACAGTACAACTTCCTTCCCCACGATCTCTGTAATAACAATCTTGGCATACAATGATAATCTGCTCAATGGATGTAATGGAAAATGACATGGAGGAATAATGATAGCTCTAGAGTCCTGGATAAAATGCAGATATAGAATGGAGTCAATGCGTATACCAACACAAGGGAGTTAGTGCATACACCAAAGATAGAATAACCCTTATAACTCAATGCCTATACTCAAGATAAAATGGAGTAAATGTGTATACATGAGATAGAATGGAGTTCATGCATTGGTTCATCTCTGTTGTGGTTGTCAATGTGATATATCTAACGATTCATATGCAAGCACAACAAATCATGGACACATGACCGTTTTGTCTTCTCCAACATCACACGTTAGCTCAACAGATTATGGCTCCCATGAAGTAAGGGATAGTTGGATGTGTAATAATTGGATTAGGTTTATGGTTTTTCTACCATATCTCTTTAAGTTTAATGCATGGAAGAGTGACTTCAATGTTTATATCACAATGTTCCCATGCAAGGTCATGCGAAGGAGAAGGGCAACAACTCTAGAGAGTATGCAACAAATAAATTGTTGAAAAAGGAAGCAACGAGCAGGTAAGATTGAAGTTATCTAAAAAAACCAAGGCTCTAATACTAGTGACAAGCCTTGAATAACTCTAGGCTTGAATGAATTTTATTAATGTGAGCCATAAATATATTGAGATATGACCTTTGGTTTCATCTTCCAATAGTTTTGATGACTATTCCTATTCACCCATGACTCTTCATGTTTCTCATAAATGAATAATAATCATATTTACAATACATTATAATCCCTAGGATTAGGTATCTAACCTGCCCATCTCTTCATGGATTGCTTAACGAGCCTTGACATCAACATGGACTCCAAAGTCTCCACCTCCTACTACAAGTTCACACTACCATCTGGTAACTACGATCTCGTAGCACAATAATGATTTTCTACCTCAAATTGATAATGCATGTCATGCATGGGGCTCAAATATTTTTAAGTAAATGTGTATATAAAAACGTATAGTGTAACCCTTGATCTTAATTATCTTTTCTCTCGAGAAGAAAACATACAAACTAGTCAATTGAAAAGTATACAACTTGACAAGGGGACATGTTCTACTCCCCAACATAGATTCATCTTAATGTGTATCTATTAAGCATCGAGAAGGATTTAAAAAATAATGTGCAAACTTTTCAGTGCTTAAAAGTTTAGAGTTCAAGATGGATTTATATTGTCGCGTCAACTTTTTTTTGACATTGAACATCAAACGAGAAAATATTTCCATTTTATTTTATTTGCATTATATGCGTAATTACACACGGGAATATAAATCTCTCCCAGCCTAGGTTGCAAGAGCACCTCATTTCTTTTGGCCTAATAAATGTATGATGCCTTCTACTCCTAAAGGAAATCCCATGCTAACCTCATCATAATAGGATTTTTTATTTCAATCCATTAGGTTATGGATTAACGGTGAATTATGTTAGGATATTTAAACACTTAGGAGTTAGTTAAGATCAACTTGGTCTAATGTGTCGTTAGGTAAAAGTGTGTTTCTTTAGTATGCATTAGTATGCACTTGCAGTTAGGAAATCCAGTGGTCACGATATGTTCCCAACATATAGTGATCTGATTGTTCATATTCTCCTCGATCTTAATGACTACATTGATTTGTGACTTAACACCCGATTGGCCCATGATCTTTATTTAAAGAGCATGGAGGGTCATTCACTGATGACTGATTATGAGAAAATCTCTTGTGAATCTCTCTATAAAATTTTCTTTTGCATTAAAAAATTGTTTCAAGTGGCCATGTTGGATGGGGCCGTGGATGTTTCCCCGTAGGGGTTTTACCACGTCAAAAACTAGTGTGTTGATCTTTGATATGGTTGTGTGAGTGGTTACTGAAGGTATTTGTCCTCTATTGGAATACCTGTGTTGTCGAACATGGTATTAGAGCGCATTTGAATACCCGCTCCTGTTGTAGATCGAGATCGTGAAGCCGTGTTGCCGCATCTTTGGTTTCTACTATTTCCATACATTTATGGGATGAAAGGACTATTCCACTGCGTTTGGAGCGTTTGTTTCAGTCAAGAATGCTTTTTGTTTCAGTCAATAATGCTTTTTGTTTCACTCAAAAATGTTTTTGTCTGCCCAAGATACGACCATTTCAGTCATATCTGGAGGTATAAAGCTCGTATACGCCCTTTTAAATTTTTGCAGAAATAATATTCCGTTTTTTTTTTAATTATTTATTTTTTTGGTTTCTATTTCCCGATTGCTACTATGTTCAATCTATGTATGCTCTTTGCCTTGCGCCCTGTGTGATCTCAACAAATCAAAAACACAGCGAAAAGGGTTTTCATGTCTACGTATGCTCTTTACCGTGTGCTCTGTGCGATATCGGTAAATCATAAATATAGGGAAAACTTGTATTATCGGAGTAAACTGACTAAGATCTAACCCTTGTTGCCATCGAGAAGCATACTTTTTTTCTTGTGTGAAAACAATTTTTTATGAGCACGCTCTCGAAGGCCGTCTTCAACAACAACAACAACAACAACTACAATCCTTCTTCTAAATAACACAATATGTTTTGCACTAGCTCGGTTGGTTAAAAGTTGTTTTTTTAGTAAAAAGTCTTTGGTTCAAGTCTCTTTTTTGTTAATTTTTTTTTTTTAAATTGATGCATCCGTTGTAAAGTGTATTTGAATTAAATTATAAAAGTGAATCAGCATAAATAACTTTAATATTTTATTTTAAAGTTATTTATTTTGCATGCAATTTTTTTTTATAAAGTAACTTTATTGTAAAAATGATCCTCGTTTATTCTATAAAAGTGGGTCACTTCATAAGCAACTTATTTGTAAAAGTGAGGCTAGTAGGAGGGGTATCACCATTTGGACCAACTTCTAATTGCCTTATGGCTCTTTGGTTACCATTTATGCCTTTTTTCAAAAGGGCATAACTGTCACATTCGAAGCCCGTTTTCAGTGTTGTTTTTTTTAAATGACCTATTTTTTCAAGACATTTCCATCCAAACCATGAATTTCATCTTCTTCTTTTTTTTGCATATTTTAATATGACATCTCCCAATGATCTTTTGCTTACCAACACCAACTACTTCCGATGGAAATCCCATATGGAGGATTTATTAAGAAGTAAAGGATTGTACCGGATTGCCTTGGGAAAAGAAGAAGAACCCACTGATGATGACAAATATTCCAAGTTGATTAATAGGATTGACGAAGCTTGTGGACTAATCAGAATGTCCATCTCTCCTGATTTAATGTTTCACCTTCAAGGATTTGATGCCCCCGATAAAGCTTGGGAAAAACTTGAAGTTGTGTTTAGTAAACACAATATTATTCGAGCTCACCAATTGGAGAATCAATTAATGAATTTAAGTCCAAATGATTTTCCTTGCATTGAAGATTACTTATCTAAGTTCAAAACACTTAGACTTTTGTGCATCGAATGCCAGCTAGATCTGCCGGAAGATAGATGCATATATGTTATTCTTGATAAAATTGGTAGTGCATGTTCTATTTTTGTATCTACCTTTTATGCCATCAAAGAAGCTCTAGGGAGTGCTTATAAAAAACCCTCTCTTGAGTCCTTTTGTGATGCTCTGATTCGAGATCAAGATAAGCTTGTGCAACTTGGATTGATTAACACTATAAGTACCTCTAACAAAGCCTTTGTAGTCTAGAAGAAATATAAATCCAAGAATCCCAAGAAGCAACATCCTCGCCACAACAACAAGCAAAACAAGGGTCCCAAACCCTCTCAGCTAGCTTTCACTCCTAATGGTGACAAAGGAGAAAAATCTAAAAGTAAGAAGACTGACATGCATTATAACTTTTGTGGGAACAATGGTTATGACGAGTCCAAATGTTTTAAAAACATGGCAGCTTTAGAAGCAATGATGAAGAAGCACAACATCGATATTGGTTCTATTTCTTCTTTTCATGGACATGCACTTTCTGCTTTCGATATTGGTTCTATTTCTTCTTTTCATGGACATGCACTTTCTGCTTTTGGTTTCTCCTTCAATGCAACTTCTACTTCTTCTTTTGATGAGTGGTTTATTGATTATGGAGAATCTTATCATATAGCTAAGGATAAAGCCATATTTTCTATTCTTAATGAATGTAACACTAAGAAAGTATTTGTTGGTGATGATAGATCTCTTAGTGTTTCAGGGTCTGGACTAGTTCAGATAGATAATGATCATTTTAATGATGTATTATGTGTTCCAAGTCTTTCCTGCAACCTTCTATCAGTATATCGAATCACTCATTCAGGTGAAGGTAAAACTGCAGAGTTTTCACCTCACCAAGTTGTAATCAAATATCTAAAAGATTTTCAACTTGTTCTTGCATATGGAATTGTTGAAAATATTATTAGGTTGTACAATTTTGACAACTTTGGGTCATTAGCTTTTCCATCGATGTTTGTTGCTCATAGCGATGACTTGAGCAAACTTTTTCATGAGTTGTTTGGTCATCTAAACTATCACTCATTTCAACAACTATGTAATCAACAGATGGTGACTGGTCTTCCTCTTGTTTCATGCAGAGATGGTGTTTGTGTCGGTTGTGTTCTCGAAAAACATCGTTGGGACAATTTTGACAAACGTGCCTCTTGGCACGCCTCGACCCCTTTGCAACTTGTTCGTAGTGACTTGTGTGGTCCACTTTATTCTCCTTCTTTTTTCTGGGTGTAAGTATTTCTTAATTTCCATTAATGACTTTTCTAGACACACTTTGTTTTACTTCTTAAAACTTAAGAGCGAAGTTTTTTGACAAGCTCTTGGCCTATAAGGTCCTTGCAGAAAAGCAATATCGACATCAACTTCAAAGGTTAAGAAAAAATAATGGATGCGAATATGTGAACAATCAATTTACAAGTTACTACACTGCACAAGGCATCCAAATGCAACACACTGTTCCATACACACCGTAGCAAAATGGTTTTGCTGAGAGAAAGAATCACACATTAAAAGAAATGGCTAATTGTATGATCCAATCTAAGGGATTAATTCTAAAATATTGGGCAAAAGCCATTAACTGTGCAAATTACATAGTAAATCACAGTCCCACAAAGGCTCTTAAAAACATAACATCAGAAGAAACATGGACTGAACTTAAGCCATATGTAAGTCACTTATGTGTATTTGACAATGTAGAATGGGCTCACATTCCTTATGAGAAAATGAAAGCATTACAACCTAAAAGTGAGAAATGTATATTTGTTGGTTATTCCGAAGATGTCAAGGGTTATAGACTTCTTCAACCATATTGTAATGAAATTATTATTAGAAGAGATGTTAAATTTGATTAAAATCTCTTGGCCTGCTAGCCCAATTCAACGTTTGTTCCTTCTTCGACTTGCGAACCATCTTCGACATTTGTGTCTTCTTCTGTTCCTATTATGGATTCTTCTTCTTCAAATGATGACCGTGAGGATGAAAATTTCTGCCTACTCACCTTCTTTTAGATGAGTCCATTGAACCTGCATGATCCGGATTTTATGAGCAGAACGAAATGACTACAGATTATTACCAAATGCTTAACACAAAATAACAGAGATATAGTAAAATTGGTTTTCTATTCAATAAGGAAATAAGTTGAAACTGTAAAATGCAACGAAAAACAAGCTTGCTGGAATGATGGCGGCTTATCTCTGAGAAGAGATGTGACGGCTGCACTAATTCGCAAGAAGATGATTACAATGAGGCTCTCAAGGCCTTTTTACAATAAATAGGAGTTTCAAAAACCCTAAACATCCAAAAACCTAACCCTAGGAGATGAAGCACCAAAAGTCATGTGGGCCCCGTTTGGGTAAGTTAGTATATCAACTTCCCGGGGTCGTAACTTTTGCATACGGTCTTCGTTTTAGGCGTATGATATCCCATTGGAAAGATCTATCCGAGGCCTACAACATTTGCACAAAATTTCATGATGAAATTTTACAACCGCAACATACCCCAAAAAACATCGTTTAGGGCCTCAAAACGGTTCCGGAAGTTCAGGACCTGAAAAACTGCTAAAAATAGTAAATTATCAAAATTGCTAGAAAGCTGTTTTGAGCCAGTTGGAAAAGGTGGGTGGCCACCGATATCCACCTGGATCACTGCACCAGCACCACCGCTTCCTAGATGGGTCCATTCAACACGAGAAGCAACTAATGATTTTGTTGGTGATCATTCAGATCAACGTTGTACACGTTCACAGTTCTAGCGAGCCTCTTCTATTTTGGCTCAAGTTTCAGAGACTCGGGATCTAGAGACATTTGTAGAAGCTTCAGGTCATCCAGACTGAGATACAACAATGAATGAAGATTATCACTCTTTAATGATGAATGATACTTGAGATCTTGTACCTCTTATGAAGGGAAGAAAACTTGTCAGATGTAAATGAGTCTACATAACTAAGTAGAAAACTTGTCAGATGTAAATGAGTCTACATAACTAAGTATGCATCAGATGGAAGTGTTGAAAGACACAAGGCTCAATTAGTTGCCAAAGGATTTTCCCAAGTTGAAGGAATTGACTATAATGAAACCTTTTACTCTGTATCCAAAATGAATTCCATCCTATTATTCTAACTCTTGTTGCCTCGCATAAATGGGAGGTCCATCAGATGGATGTTAAATCCACCTTCTTGCATGGGGATTTGCAAGAAGAAATCTACATGGAAAAACCTCTTGGCTATGTCCAAAATGACTCTAGCCTTGTTTGCTACCTTAAGAAATCTTTTTATTGTCTTAAGCAAGCTCCTCGAGCTTGGTATGCCAAAATTGACAACTTTCTTCTTGATACTGACTTTTCTAGATGTCATTCTGACCCCAATGTCTATACCAAGAAAGTAGGAAGCCATCTCATAATCATTGTTCTTTATGTTGATGACCTTATCCTCACTAGTAGTGACCCAAAACTTTTAAACAATGTGAAAACCAGCCTAAAGAAGAAATTTGAAATGACTGACTTAGACTATATGCACTATTTCCTTGGCCTCCTAGTCTTGCAAACCAAGGAGGGAATCTTTATTTCCAAGTCTAAGTATGCTAGTGACCTTATTTGCCATGGAAGACTCTAAACCAACCCCTTCTCTCTTCCAGCCTGGAGTCACCACCTATACTTCTCCCGAAGTTGATGCCACTTTGTACCGTCATTTAGTTGGTAGCCTCTTATACTTGATTCATACCTGTCCCGATCTTTCCTTTGCTATTGGTCTTGTTTTCATGTATATGCAAACACCTCATGAAAGCCATTGGAAAACAGGTAAAATAATACATTGGTATGTC
>ML780096.1:7355-40051 GCA_009831015.1 Picea engelmannii
AGGAAGTGAATTCATACAAATATCTTGGAATTGATATTCACCACAAGCTTAATTGGAATTATAACATTGAGAAAAGGATTATTGGGGGATGGAAAGCTTATTATGGGCTTGAAAACAATTGTAAATCAACTGAACTTTGGAGTCGGGATAAGAAGAAACTCCTCTTTGAGACTCTTGTTACACCTGTTATTCTTTATGGATGTGAAGTCTAGGGTTGTAGTATATCTCTTGAATCCTGGAGAAAGATAGAGAAAATACAAAAGAATTTTATAACCTATAATCTCAAAATTAAAGGAAATACTCCTTATCCCATCCTCCTCGTAGAAACTAGCCTCTCCCCTATTGAGAGCATGGCTATGACTAGATACATAATGTATACGAATAAGTTAAACAACATGGAAAACAAGAGGCTGCCTAAAATTGCTTCAAAATCAAGTCATAACCACTATCGACTCGAGCGAGGATGACATAAAGATGCCCGATCTTGGCTAAACTTTTGGAGAATCATGGAAGAAACCATTTTGCAGAATAAATATACTATTAAAAAAAAGGTCAAATCAAAATTTAAGGAAAAAATGTGGTGTGATAAAGAGTTAGAGGGAAAAAAAAATTAAGGTATTATAAAGATGTAATCAACCATAATCTAGAAGATCAAAATTATCTATCTGTTTTGTCAAGTGTAAAGAAAAAAATAATCATTGTTAAGATAAGAAAAAATTCTCACGAGCTCCATAGTGAAACTGGGCATTGGTCAATTCCTAAAATGCCATGGGATGAAAGAGTGTGTCACATTTGTGACACTAAGAAGGTTGAAGATGAAAAACACTTTCTCTTAGATTGTTTAGCCTATACCCATATTAGATCTCATTTTCAAAATATTGATCACACTACCAACCTTCCTAACCTCTTAACTCAACAAAAGTACGGTGATCTTGGAAAGTTTCTCTTAATACCTTTTTAGCATAAAAACAAAATTCTAAAGAATCACACGTAATCAGTTACCCTCTTAAGGTTTAATAGACCAATTAGGTCTTAGTGGACGTTAATCATCATCATCATTATAAATTAATATTATACATTAATAAATTAATTTATAATTTATTTAGTAATACATTACATTAATGTATAATGTATTAATTATTACATTAATATAAATATAATACTTTAATATATTAAAGTATAATATATTAATGTATTATAAATTAATATTATATATTAATAAATTAATTTATAATATATTAACGTGTAATATATTAATACATTAAAGTATTCATACATATACATTGATGTGTAATGCAATATTAATATAATATATAATAAATATTTATAAATTAAAGTAGTAATTTATATTAATGTCTAATGTAACATATTAAGATTGATAGATTAATAATGTAATGTATTAATTAATTAATTAATACATTGATAAGACAATTATACATTAAAAGATTAATACATTAATTAGATCAATAAATACATTAAATACATTAAAAATAGATTACTAAAATATTAATACACTAATAAAATAATACATTATTACATTAATATATAATGTAACATGATAAACTATTAATACATTAACAATACATTATTACATTGTTGTAATATATAAATTAAAGTATTAATGCATTATGCATAATACATAATGTAACATATTAAATATTAATACATTAATAATGTAATGTATGAATTAATTATTACATTAATGCATTTTTTAACTAATATATTGTTAAAGTATTAATACAAAAATAAATTAATACATTAATAATACATTATTAAAGTAATAAAATATTAATAAAAATATTATTAAAGTATTAATACATTTATTGAAAATTATTGTAGTTGATTATGGTGGATTATCATCATGGTTTCTTATGCTCATGATATAAATGACATTCATATATATTGTAATATATTAATTTGATTAATTAATAAAATAATACATTTTTAATAAATACATTACTAAAGTAGTAACCTTGTATTATATTAATATAATGTATAAATTAAAATATTAATTTACATAAATAAATAATATAAACATAATGTATTAATTAATTAATGCATTAATAACTTATGTATTAATTAAGTAATACATTTATACAATATTAATTACTAATTGTTAAAGTATTAATATAATAATAAAGTAGTAACTTTATATTATATTAATATAATGTATAAATTAAAATATTAATTTACATGAATGGATAATATAAATATAATGTATTAATTAATTAATGCATTAATAATTTAATGTATTAATTAAGTAATACATTTATACAATATTAATTATTAATTGTTAAAGTATTAATATAATAATAAAGTAAAAGATTAATAATATATTCTTAAAGTAATAATAAAAAAATTTATTTCATACCTTTAATACATTAAATGAATCAATAAATACATTAGTAATGTATTAATATATTAATATATAATGTAACATATCTAATTATTAATAAATTAATAATGCATTAATAAATACATTCCTAAAGTATAAATGTCTTAATAAATACACTACTAAATACTAAATTACTAATACATTAATAATATATTATTGAAGTATTAATACAATAATACTTTAATTGAAAATGAGTATGGTTGAGCATGATCATGGTTTACTTTGGGAAGTAAAGGTTGGCTATAGTTCACCATGATTGTCCTTCATCATGGTTGAGTGAGGTTGACCATAGTCATGGTTGACTATGGTTGTTTAGAGTTTATTAGGGTTGAACATGTGCATGGATCACCTTCTTTCACCATGTGGATCTCATTATGGTGGGTCATGTTGATTATGTTCACCATAGTTTACTATGGCACTACTGCATTGCAATGTTGATCATATTGTGTTCGTCAAATTGCCACATCATGTTTTTTTCGTCACATGTCAATATCTGTTTTTGTTCATCACATTGTGAAATCATACCGCCATGAACATGTTTAATAAACTCTTATCAACCATAATCAACCCCACTCAACCATAATGAAAAACAACCATTATCATATCCATGATATATTAAAATGAAAAATGAAAATATAAAAAACCCTTAAGTACATCATCTCATAAATATTTTTTAAGAGATCAATATTTAGCTAATTCTGTTTCATCATACAAAAGCTAGATATATTCTACATTTCCAATTCTAAAAATCTCCATAGATATGGAGGCGATCCATAAACACTCATAAGAAAGCTAGATGTATTCTACGATCCCATTCTATAATCTCCACATATGTAGAGGGAATCCATAAATACAAATTTGGACATATACACAAATTTAAATGGATTTTGATTAAATAAAATTTTATTTTGTAGAAATACATAATCATTATGAAATAAATGTATAATAGGAATAATATTATATAATAAAATATATATAATCAAAATCCATTTAAAATAGTAATATATAAAATAACTAATGTTATATTATATAACTAATATATATAATAAAATAGTAATACTACATAATAACATCATCATCTAAAAATACTAAATATTTAGGTAATGACTCCTTAACATCTTTAGGAATATTATCTCCTCTCTTATAAATAGAAAAAAATAATATTTAGACAAATATATTTTAGCCTAATATATAAAAGATCAAATCCTTTCTAATGTATTTGAAATTAATTTGAAATTTATTAAATGTCTTCCTCAATTAAAAAACTTGAAATACAAACAAACAACTATTACATTTTGCACTCACAAACAAATAGTAAATAATTGAAAAAGAAACCAAGATAATTCTCATTCAAAAATAAGGATCAATGTGTATTCCTTCCTAATACATTAATAAAGTATTAACATATAGTTTTATTATATAACCTAGGTCGAATATAGTCTTAGTAAATAGCCTAGGTTGAACATAACCTTAATGTATTAATTAGGTCGATGTTATGTCCGTCACATTGCGACAAGAAGACTATGGTCGTTGCATTGCAACGATATTATATTTGTGTGACATTGGGACAATCTGATAGGATATTTTCATCATATTGCAATGACACAATATTTGCATCACATTTCAACGACATGATATTTGCGTCACATTGTGACGAGGACGCCATGATCATCACAATGCGATGAGAAGGATATAGTTGTTACACTGCTATCACATGATATTTGCGTCACATTTTGATGATATGCCTTGGGGATGACCATTAATGTGTTAATTAATTATTACTTTACACTAATATATCATTATAACATATTAATGTAATACATTAATATCTTATATTAATTTATTAATGCATATAAATTAATGGTTTATTAATATATAAATTAAGTATTAATTTACATAAATGTATAATGGCCTTGTCTAAATTAAATGAGGTCATAGTCTTGTCATCACGAGGTTATGTTCGTCAGATTTTGATGGCAAGATATTTGCGTGACATCGCATTGCGACAAGAAGTCTATGGGCGTTGCATTGCAATGATATGATATTTGTGTGACATTGGGACAATCAGAAAGAAAATTTTCATCATATTGCGATGCCATGATGTTTGCATCACATTTCTACGACATGATATTTGCGTCACATTGTGACGAGGAGGCCATGTTCGTCACAATGCGACGACAAGGATATAATCATCGCATTGCTATCACATGATATTTGCATAACATTGTGATGACATGATATTTGCATCGCATTATGATGAGGAGACCATGTTCGTCACAATGTGACAACAAGGCTATGCTTGTCACATTGCGATGACAATGCTATGGTCATCGCATTGCGATGACATTATATTTGTGTCAAATTGTGATGAAAGGATATTTTCATCACATTGCAACAACATGATATTTACGTCACATTGCATCATTATATGTTTGTCACATTGCAACACATTATGTGTTGCAACATTTGCGTCGCATTGCAACATGTTCGTCACATTGCAACACATTATATGTTCGTGCAACATAATATGTTCATCATATTGCGTCACATTGAAACATTATATGTTCATCATATTGCGTCACATTGCAACATTACTATGTTCGTCATGTTTCAACATCCGTTTTTGTTTGTAGTACATAGAAGGAAAATTAGAATCATACTTGTTCTCATGACATTGATAACAAATCATCTTTAAATTTGTAGATGGTGAATTATACTTGTTCTAAGGACATTGACAGTAAATCTATTTGATATTTGTCACATTGTGACGATGAGGCCATATTCGTCACAATCTGATGACAAGGATATAGTCGTCACATTGCTATCTCATGATATTTGTGTCACATTGTGATGACATGATATTTGCATCACATTATGATGAGGAGGCCATGTTTGTCACAATGTGAAAACAATGCTATGTTTGTCACATTGCGATGATAATGCTATGGTCATCGCATTGCAATGAGATGATATTTGTGTCACATTGTGATGAGATGATATTTGCATCACATTGCGATGACATGATATTTGTGTCACATTGCAACATTATATGTTTGTCACATCGCAACACATTATGTGTTGCAACATTTGCGTCACATTGCAACATGTTCATCACATTGCAACACATTAAATTTTCATGCAACATAATATGTTCATAATATTGCGTCGCATTGCAACATTATATGTTCATCATATTGCGTCACATTGCAACATTACTATGTTTTTCATGTTGCAACAACTGTTTTTGTTTGTAGTACATAGAAGGAAACTTAGAATCATGCTTCTTCTCATGACATTGATAACAAATCATCTTTAAATTTGTAGATGGTGAATTATACTTGTTCTAAGGACATTAAGAGTAAATATATTTGATATTTTTCACATTGTGACGATGAGGCCATATTCATTACAATGCGACGACAAGGATATAGTCGTCACATTGCTATCACATGATATTTGCATCACATTGCGATGACATGATATTTTCATCACATTATGATGAGGAGGCCATGTTCGTCACAATGTGACAAAAATGCTATGTTTGTCACATTGCGATGACAATGTTATGGTCATTGCATTAAAATGACATGATATTTGTGTCACATTGTGATGAGAGTATATTTGCATCACATTGCGATGACATGATATTTGCGTCACATTGCAATATTATATGTTTGTCACATCGCATTATACTTGATTTATAAATGCAACAAATATAACAAATATAAAAAATATACTACACTATATGTTTGTCACATAACATTCATAAATGCAAGGAAGTTAAGAACATTAAATCTCATTGATTGATTTGAGTGTAAGACAAAGAATATTCCAACATATTTCATTGTAGACCATAAGATTGTAATTTGTAATTAAAAGGCTCATTAAACCATCGATTCCAATAGGGGGGCACCTATCGTAATTAGTCATCTAAACGTGGCAATCATATGGCTAGATAGTAATTTTTTAATATGATTAGGTAAATGTAAAAAAATAAATAGATTAATGGATGAATTTATAAATGCAAGGGAGTTATGAGGATTAAATCTTATTCATTGATTTGGGAGGACGACCAAGAATATCCCAGCATCTTCAATTGTTATCCATAAGATTAAGATTTGCAATTAAAAGATGATTAATTGCACTCATTTCCAATAGGTATACCGACCTAATAATATATACTAGCACAACCACATAATTGTGGTTGATGAACACCCATAGGGGTATTTCATTTACAAACCCTAATTGACATTTATGCTAGACTTAAAGTTTGTAAATTAAATAGATTTATTGGCTTTCTATCAACCACAATTAGGGTTTGTAAATTAAATAGGCATATTGGCCTTGAATCTTCCTCAGTTTCACTAACTTACTAACTTATTATTTATTTAATGAGACAACTATTTTTCAAAAGAAAAAAAAAGTTCATTAGGATTTCAGAATCTAAGCCTAGTTCAAAATTTATCTAAACCTAGTTCAAAATTTTAATCAATAAACTATAATTAAATTATTTACTTACATTTTGACAAAGACTCCACATATTTCATGTCGAATCCCAATATGAAGTTGATCATGGGAACAAATATTCCTCCAACACGTACCCTACCCATAGTCCCACAAGAAGATCCCACAAATCCAATAATCGTTGCCATGACGATCCTCCAACTGGATGTCAATTCATGCATCATGAAAAAACCGATGCATATTAGGTCCTAGATTTTATAATTCAAGATCGCCATTGCCATAAAATACAACATGGCATTAATATGAAACATGGCCATAACTTTAAGAGCTTAGGACAAACGTGGCGGCAAGCAATGGCACACTTCACATTCCACAAATACTAAAGCATGCTTCCAGTATGAAACATGCTATATGTGGTTGAGGAATTGTGTGGTAATAATCCAAACTTGGCATAGATGGTAATAATCTAAAAGTGTAGATATTAAAAGACATTAAAAGGTTACATAAATATTAATTTTGTTAATCTTTAAACTTGGTAATTATATGGTTAGATAGTAAGTTTTTAATATGATTAAGTAAATGTAAAAAAGTAAATAATTGATGGATTTATAAATGCAAGGAAGTTATATTGATAAAATCCTATTCATTGATTTGGAAGGACGATCAAGAATATAAAAAAATTAAAAAAATATTTTAGATTACATTGATACATTTTAAATCTTATTTAAATAAAATTGAAAGTCAATCCAAAACAACTTTAATCCAGAATAATGTTGCTCCTATTGCAACAACTATAATATGAAAATTACTAATTTAATTTTTTTTAATAATTATATGAATATATTTAACACAATATTGAAATTTTAATATCCATAAAAATTCAATTAGAAAATGTTAAACAAAATTGAAAATACATATGTAAAATTTTAACTTTTTCTAAAATTAAACTTTACATAGCAACAAGAGACTCGACCAAATGCTTTCCATGGATAGGATATTGATTTATTAGACTTTCATGTATTTCATGGATAGGATAAATATTAGACTTTCATGTTTAGTCTCGGCTTGGAGAAAAACATACATGCATTAAAAGTTTTTGATATCCACAGTTATGAAGTGAGTACTATTAAGTTTTTTTACTTAAATAATTTTTAAAATAACATTTAGTATAGTTTAGTCTTTTTTTTTTTTATAATGATATTTTAAATAAATATAATGAAAATATTTGTAATAATGGAATAAAAATATTTACATTTTAATTTAATACAATTTTAATTTAAATCTCTCTATTTAGGAAACTTGTGTCCAAGCTTTCATTTTTTTTAAGTTGAAGCTCCCAAAAAACTCCCAAGTTCCCAAAAGAGTTCCTAGTCAATTGAGTTTAGTATCAGTTCCCGAACTCTCATAACATTGTGAATGAATTTTAGAGGGATGATTAAATTTATGATATTGCAAAGTCTTCAATTTTTATGTTTGAAAGGTTTTTTTAGTTTCCAAGTTATTCTAGGAAAATTTTGGAGTATATTATTATTTTATTTTAAAGATGATATCCAAGATAAACTTTAAAATTTTCATAGCTAAGTAGGTTAACAACAATGCTTAAAGTCATTACAACAATATACATGTTAAAAATTCAATATGTTATTTGTAGAAATTAAATTTTGATGGAGAAGATAACAATCATTCTTACCAATCCTTGACTTAAACCCAACCACTACCTAAACTAAATCCAATTCACATGGTGAACGATTTATTGCATTCTAAATTTAGACTATTAATTACTTGATTAATTGCTTTGTTAATTAATATTAATATAAATAAATAAATAAATGGTCTTAATCGTATGCACGAAATGAAGTGCCCAGATTTAATTGCTGGAATGACATTGTTTTGAGAGTCATGTGTGGATACTTTGGATCTTCCAGGTATTTGGATTCACTGTTTATGGTCTTATTGTTACTCTGTACATTGTCCAGTATCTCTTCTATTGAAAAGAGACGTTTGCTTTGGAAAATAACTTGAAATACAGGCTGCTAGCATGACAGCGTTGACATGTATGATAATTTTATAATTTAATACCAAAGTTTAAAATATGATTTAACATTAAGTCTAACTGTGAAATGGAAATTGTTTTGTAGAATTTATTGATATGATTTAATATCAACTCTATATGTGAAATGGAAATTGTTTTGTCATGTTTTAAGGTAGTTTTTTTCTTACTTTTAAGGACTTTCCATTATTACACTCTAGTTCGATTCCCAAGAACATAGAAATTTGAAAGAAGGGTCGATATTCGATGTCTTAGCGTTAAGAATTTATCAGAGTGGCCAACTCTGCATTATGCTACAGAATTTGAGATGTTTTATAATAATTAATCAACTTTATACCGGGTCTTTATTCCTTTTTTAAAGAAATAATTTATAATAATAAATCAATATATAAAAAAACGTGTGCCATATATTACTAATTCACTCACTCACAACATTTTTTACTATGTCAAATTATAATACGTTTTATATTTTTTTATTTATTTAAGTTTATCTATATTTTTAAAGATATTTACATCATAAGTGTTCCATATATTTACATCATAAGTGTTCTCCTTTTGAATGATATGTATCGATGTGATATCTTGATAGTTGTCGTTTGTCTTATTGTTTTCGTTGCATGCTTATGGGTTGGAATATAACTCATAGCTCTGAATAATAACTCTCATACTATCAACACTCGAGCTATTCACATCATCAAATTGAAATCTAGGTACTTCTAGGAAGATGGGAGCACCCTCAACTCTTTCAAATAGTGAAAAGTTTTGGAAACCAAGGCATTAATCATTTTTATCCATGTTTTTAGAGAATATTTTTTTATTGTATTATATTTAATAGTAAATCATCAATGATCTTTATATGATGTATCATGTTAGAATATATAATTCCTACTTATCTAATATGTTTGTTAATGTATTGAGAAGTAGAGTTAATCTCTATCTTAGACTTGTATGATCTTATTTTTAGGAGGTCGTTTGAGAATTGGATTTATAAGATCTTTGTTTGATGTGTTGTCTAGATATTCTCTCAATCTATATTCTGTATTTAGAATAAATTAGATCTGATAACAATCTATATACTCTATATAATATAGTCCAAATGTAAAAAGCAATTAATTATTTTGTATGTAATACTCCACTCTCTTGTTTTAATATAGAATCAGAGCCGGACTAAGCATAACTCCCTAGCTAGAGTGCCCATAAACATGAGGAGAGTAGAATACATAGTTTTGAGAGTTGATTGTTATTATAATATGTCTACAAGTGATTTGTGAGCATCGTCTCACTTGTGAAAGTATGAGAGCTTTGTTGTGATTCTTTGTATGAGAGCTTTGTTGATGTGTTTCTCTGATTTTTAACTTCCTTCTGTGGATAGGATAGACACCATTGAAAAATCCAAATTTCATTTGAAGGAGAAGCCATGGGAGTTGCGTGTGTATTTGAATCGAATAATTGATATTCTTTGGGTTTTGGAGAGCACGTCTCAGTCGATATTCGATCGCGAGGCTCATATTTGCACAAACGAAGGACTTCAATCCCCCACAACGCGACACCAAAACTACGGTCTTTGTCCGAGTAAAGAAGTCGTCCCACCATCGCCAGGCCTTTCGGGGAGTTTCTCTTACACAATACCAACTTCAAAGGAAACCAAGCTCTAGCGTACTGGGGCGACTTTACTTTTCGTCATAAACCGCCCTGCTTTTATTACCATAATAAACCTTTAATATTGACATCGATTATTACCATCCGGGAGTAATATGTGAGTGATTTACATATTTGGGGATGTCGCTCTATATTGCTCACGAAGCTTCAAATCTATGGGGGAGGATAACTATGTAAACTATGGTAGAGTGGCCCCTCCTGATGGAAAAATGGAAGTTCATGTTATTGGGCCGTGTATGTCAATATCTTCATCATCTGTTGTTTATAGGATCATACGAAAGCCTCGATTGGAGTCTATTGGCACTGCATTGTAATTTTGTACACTACACCTCAAAGTTTTGGTCCAAGTTGTATTGCCTAGTCATAGGTAAGTTAGTTCTCCATGTTTGTTGTAAGCTTTTCTATTCAGGCATATGTGTTGTGGTGCAGACTCACACATAATTATCCCTCTTATGCTTAGAGAGGATGTGGCATCAAGTTATGGAATAAACCACTTAGATAGGTACGAGGGTGACAAGTGGAATCATATCTAAGCTTGATATTGAGTCCAAGAAATTGAATCTTCGATTAAAGGGGGGAATGTGAGATGGATTTATCTCGGAATGTGATGGAACAAGTTATGATTAAGAGAGAGCCTAATATATTGATGAACCATGTGGGTGAAAATTATTCCTATAGAACTGGTGAGTACAATGGTTGGTACCCATGTATCTCGGTATATGGATTTCTTTTTATATGGACGTCAATAATCAGATAGGTACAAGAGGAAGAAAAAGAAAGTGCTAAAGATTGAAGCCCTCATAGTGATGAAGATATGACCACCTAGATATTTAGATAAGCAGTCATTAAGAAAGAGTGTTGGAATATATAATTCTTATTGATCTAATATGTTTGCTAATGTATTGAGAAGTAGAGTCAATCTCTACTTGCATTGTGTGATCTTATTCTTAGGAGGTTGTTTGAGAGTTGGATTTGTGAGATCCTTGTTTGGTGTGTCGTTGAGATATTCTCTCAATCTATCCTTATGTATTTAGAATAAGTTAGATCTCATAACAACCTATGCACTCTATATAATAGATTCCAAATGTAAAGAGTATTGATGTATTATGTAATTAATTATTTTGTGTGTAATACTATATTCTCCTGTTTTATTATACCATAGGTTAGTGAATCCATTGGAATCGTGTTTCCCTCACTATTTGTTGTCCATGATAAAACTATTTTAGCCATTAGAAACTAGTAAAAATTCAGTAGCCATTATTACACCGTCTTTTTCCCTTTTGTTTTTTTGTTTGGCTATCCATGTAGACTATCTTGGCATATGAGTCCAGGCTATGGCTAACCCCATTAATATTCAATATCCCAAGACAATAAGAAAATAGTGTCATTGACCAATTACTCATATTCTTAATTAATGACCTATGATTCATATGTGCTCAATCAATGAATCATATGCATTCTACAAATGTCCTTAGTTACACAAGCAAAATAATCAATTTCCTTCCAATCCCTTTTAGATTCGATTTATTTATTTGTTTTTTTTCTTTGGTTGTCCATGTAGACTATATTGGCATACGAATCCACGCTATGGCTAACCCATTAATCTTCAATCTCCCCAGGACAATAAGACAATATTAGTTGAATGGTGTCATTGACCAATTACTCATGTTCTCAATCAATGACCAATGATTCATATGTGCTCAATCAATGACTTATATGCATTCTACCAATGACAAATTAACATTAATATATGAATGATATGACTCGAACTAATGTGTTGTATTTTTTTTCCTTTTACACATTTTTAATGTTGGCTTGTTGTAGTTTTTTCATTAATTTTTATATTATTGCATTGGAAGCTTGGGTGTTTAATTAACATGAAATTATGTGTGGAGTTCAAACATATTGGCATTGATTATTGAAATACATATATAAATAGCATGAAAAAACACTATATTAAAATTGAATGGAAGTAAGGAATGGAAATGGTGACAAACATTAAAACATTTCCATGTACAAATGCATATATGAAAAAAAAGAATGAAGGTTAGGGGAAATAGATACCTCTCTAATATCTTAAAAAAATATTAGATATGACTTGACTTAACCTTTTTAAGAATATTATATATGATTTACTTAACCCTAGTATAGAGAATATGAGAGCATATGAGAATTGTTTTGAAAATACTAAATGAAACAAAGGGGGTTGCCAAATATGGATTGCCTACCTCGGTAGAAGAGTTTTACTTAAATATTAAATGGAATTGAATTTGAACTTGTTCCCAAATAAATCCTTGATCAATAATAATCTATATGTCAAATAAATTTTCCAAAGTTTAATAAGTCTTATTTATTAATTTCCAAAGTTTAATAAGTCTTATTTATTAATTGTTTCAACACTTGTGATCACTAATCTCTTGACATATTTGGTAGTTTGATATGTGAACATATCTCAAGCAATTTCATTTGAAATGTATCATACTTATGGGTATACTTATGGATGAGTGGTCTAAGGGATCGTATTTAGGCTTTGGTTTATATAAGGGCACACGTTCAAATCTTGTAGCTTTCAATAACTATATTGATTAGTAATCATATGAATTGTTCATATAACTTAAGTCTTAATTAAAAATCGATCAAGAACTTCACACCTACCCATCCACAATTTTGTATCCCTACCATGACAAAGCTCTTGCAATATCATAAGGTAATCCAAGTTTTTGGGCATTGAAGGTTTTGTGAGATTCTTTCTAAATACAACCACAAAGTTGAGCAATTATCAAAATAAATGGACGAACCATTGGAAGATTATGACACTTGAAGATATCAAGTGATTAATGGCAATGATCCTTGTTGTTTATGGACAATGAAATCTGTGGCATTTGTAGTAGTGGTTCCTTCACTTTGAATTGATCCATTACTTGCCTTAAAAAAATGATAGATCACAATATCAATCCTATAAAAACAAGAGTTTTCTTTTGTGGATTTTTTCCCATGTATTTCAAATAAAAGTAACAAAGTAACAATGTCTATGGGTTAATGGTTGGGATGGGATGTCACCTTGCAAATAGAATAGAGCTCTTGTGTGTGTGACAATGTTGTTTGAATTTTCAAAGTTGGTTTTTTATTTCATCACATGGACTCAATACATGTCTAACAAACCAAAAAGGTTTAAATGGATTTGAATATGAAAATTTATTCTTTAATATATATTTTGATATACATCTTGTGAGTGGGCCTAATGGTTAAAAATATGTGTTTCCTCCTAAGATATCACAAGTTCAAATATCCCATAAACAAGGGATCTCATACACCAATTTGGTTGATGGAAGTCCTCATCTCTCTTTACATATAAAAAATGTGTGTAGTGATTTGAAGCACCATCAATATCCTTAATACAATTCTCCATGCATACATGTTCCATCGATTTCCATGCTTTAGGTTTTCTTCAAACTATACATGTCAAAGGGATTGCAACCTCAGTCATTTCCTTAGATTGAGCCCTTGCTTTCTAAGAGCATCGAAATAGGAAGAATGTTGATGTGGTTGAAACAATCGAAGCAAACGTCAAAACCAACAAACTACTAGAAAATTACACTTGCTTCTTGTATCTCTACTCATTCATATTTTGATAAGGAACAATAAATGCGACCAAAGGGCGAGTTGGGACCTCATAGGGAAAAACATATAACATTCCCAAATTCAAAAGGAACTCGATGAAGAGTATCGATTGTTGTAAACACTTTTCGAATCCTATTATGAAAAAATGGTATTGTGTAACTAATTTAACATTTTATCTCCTCACACAACTTAACATTTAAGTCCTTATTGTTCCCATACTTTTTCTCCTCCTCACTGATAAACAACAACAGTAGTGACAAGAAAAACAATGCAACCAAAACATTAATTGGTAAGTTTTCTCTGGATTGAACCAAGCAGGGCTCTACATCTCCCACAAGCATAGGGGATGGGCTCCAACAAGATCCTATACCAAATGCACAAGGCAACTGTGACCATGGACAATTAGATTATATTATTTTGGATCTAGGGACGAGATCTCTAGCTATGGTTAAACTATGGTGATCTTGTGAAAAAGTGTGAAAAAACCAAGTGAACAAAATGTTGTCAATGCTTTTACAAAATTGTATTCACTTTGAATTATAGTACAGTCATCACTTCACTTTATTATTTACCTTCTAAAAATCTCTTAAACCACTTTGACTACTTTGACCTTTTGGGGCTTCTAGATGACTCATGAGGGTTCTCCAACTTCACATGGCCATAACTTTCTAACCGTGAGGAGTTATGTGACGTTCCACATACCACTGGAAATGACATGACATGTACTATCCATATATAATAGTATTCCCTTCAAATATATAAAAAATCATACCATTATACATCAAACAAACTTGGGTCCATTACCTAAACATGGGTTCTCCAACTTCTCATGGCCATAACTCTCTAACCGTGAAGAGTTATGTGACATTCCACATACCACTGGAAATGAAATGAAATCTAATATACATATAGAATAGTCTTACCTTAAAATATATTAAAACTCATACCATTATACATGAAACAACCTTCGGTCCATTACCCAAACCTTTGTGCTACCGAAATTCACTATCGGACTTTCTCCAAGGGTTTACATCAATCAATGAGGGTTGACATCAATCTAAAATATCACTCTCCAATGTTTAACATCAATGAAAACCAACAAACTATACCATCTATCTATCAACCTAAGCCAATTGTCTGACAATCTCCCCCTTTGGCATTCATGGCAACACCAAGATTGATGAGAACACTTAGTTATGATAAAATTCATGCTTATACTCTTCATCAATTTTTATATATCTGCCCCTTTGATATCAATGGAAAAGGGTATCTCCCTTTGGGGATGCTCCCCCTGACTGAACTCTCCTTGGGGTTTCTTCCCCTGTCTACGTGCCTTTGATTTTTCTTTGTGTTTATAAGCCTCTGATTACTCTCTTTCCCTTCATATGAATAATATCTCCCCCTTTGAAAAAGGGTATCACTCTGAAGTCATATCTCTCATTCTTCCCTTATGACAATCGCTCCCCTTGGAAACATGCCTCTATGCCCTCTCTCAAATAATTTACCTTTGCATCTGATAAATCTCTCTCCCTTTGTCCTATTTATGGTGCTTCCTCATGTACATCTAAGAAATATAAGATAAGCATTCAAAATCATTCATTTTGGAGTAGAAATTACTCCTAGTCTCTGGTAAAGATACTCAAGGGCTTCCTGTGGAAGTAGTTTTGTAAATATGTATGCCACTTGTTCTTTTGTTCCCACATATTCAACTCTGATGTTCTTCTTTGCAACCTATTCCCGTAGAAAGTGATAATTGATTGGAATTTTATTCGTCTTGGAGTGCATCACCGGGTTTTTTGAGATATGGATGGCACTTGTATTATCACAGTAGATTGGAATGGGCTCATCATAATAAACATGTATATCTGTCAAATATTGTTTCATCCATAGACCATGTGTACAACATGATGCTACTGCAATTTACTCTGCCTCAGTTGTAGATAAGGATATCGATGATTGTTTATTGATTAGCCAAAATAATAAACACTCACCCAAGTAGAACGATGCTCCACTGGTGCTTTGTTGGTCATCAATGCAACCTGCCCAATTTGCATTTGTGTAGGAAATAAGTGATAGATCATTTCCTTTTGGATACCATAATCCAAACTCTTATGTTCTTTTGAGATGTCTGAAAATCCTCTTCACTGATAATACATGTGATTCCTTTGGTGTTCCTTGAAATCGTGCCACCTGTCCAACTTCCTACATTACATTTGGTCTGGATGTTGTCACATATAGTAAGCTACCAATCATTGAATTGTATTTCCTCTGGTCTGTAGACTTTGAATTGTCATCTTTTCTCAACTTGCAACTAGTTTGCATAGGAGTGGTAACTGGTTTTCAATCTTCCATTCCAAACCTCTTTATTATTTCTCTGATATACTTAGTTTGAGAAATAAAAATTCCTTGGTTTCTTTGACATATCTGAAGACCCAAAAAAAATGATATTTCTAAAAGTAATGGCATTTCAAATTCACTCTACATATCCTTTGCAAATTTCTGGCCTAACCTTTCATTAGTAATTCCAAAACAATATCATCAACATAAATTTCAATTAATAAAATATTACCTTGAGTTACCTTGATGTAGAGGTTGTTGTTTGCGCTTCATTTCCATAGTTCGTAGGGAGTTTTGTCATTGTTTTTTCTGAGAATTACTCTATTTTGAATGTGAAATGATGTATGCATTGCATGTGTCCAAACAATATCTATCAATTTGGAATCCATTAGCATTGTTAGAGCCATTTCCTATGTAATTATCATCCATTATGATAATGTCCCTTTGTCTCTGAACCACTCTCTGAACCAATCTATGAATCCATGATCTCTTCCACTATCATATATCTATCCCAACCTGTTAAGTGTTCTTACAAATCCATCTCTGTCCATACTTTCCAAGACTCGTGTAATTGTTCATAATGTTGACCCATTTATCACTATACTATCATGAACTCTTGATTAATATATCAAACTGTACTTCTTCTAACTGATTTCTCTAAATCTATCTTCTCAAAATTTGCAAGATGCTCAAAGGATGGTTCTTTGGTCTGTCATAGCTATCGCATAGACTCCCCCTGTCTAATATTCATATTGCTTGGGAGTCTCTAAGTCGGATGGCTCAGAACAATTCCTTCTCTGATGTGTATTCATCTTCATCTTCATTGGTAGATTCATCATCATATTCATTGGTAGATTCATTATCTCTTTGAGCTTTGAATTCTTTATTTTTGTCTATGGATTCATCTTTCACTACAATACCTGAAAGTGTAACAAACCCTTCGTTACGGCTATGGGCGAAGCAATTTTTTTTTTTAAGTTTTTTAGAATTAAGAGGCAAGAAGGCGACGATGACAATATTTTAACCACACCACAGACGATGAACACAAGCACGCTTTCTAGGAAACAACCAACTATGAATCCACTCACGGGAACAAGGCAACTAGGTGAGACATGTGTAGGACAACAAGGATGAATGACTACCTGCCCGATGCAAACAAGACACGCCTACAAGTTAAGAAACAACTTCCCCTTCCCGACACAACGACGTTGATGATCAAGACTAGAACCTCCAGGTGCACAAACCAAACACATGACAACGTTCCACCCATGCACCCAAGAAACTTACCATGCTCGACTACACTCACACAACATGCACCGACTCCGACCAGGTTCTCGTTTGCCACTATCCCATAGGGCATGCCATGATCCCCTCATCAGGAATCATGTCATCCCCAGGTGACACCACACATCCCATCTGGATCGAGGACTCTAGATAAATACGACGCGCTAGAAACTGAATACCGAAAGGAAAACCACACCCATACCCCAACAACAGGTCGACGAAACGCCAGAGGACGAAGACAAGGGATGACGCAAGCCAATACACGACATCGTCCATGACCCAACCAATCACCCAGTCTAAACTAGTTAAAGATTACAATCTATTTTAACATGGTTCCATTCTAAATGGGGCACATCAAAATTACAATTAGTCAATAATTCACCCGCTAATTTAACGTTAATACAATCAATCTTGCAAGTCTAAGTAATCAATACTTAAAACTATAATTATAAATACCATCTAACCTCAATTATAAGCAAGTCTAAAATTGACAATCTAGTCTTTACTGCCCAATCTAATTTTAATCATTATTACAACCTAAATGGGCAATGCTATAATAATCCAATATCTCCATCCAACTAGCCATTAACTTAAATAACCAGATTAATAATATTAATGTAGAATGATACCATTACAACACTTATGAACAATTAAATCTCAACATGTAGTCTAGCTATATTGACCAAACTAACAATGCTAGCTATCTACTATCATTGAGAAGGAAATTTCTAACTATTAACATCGTTGTAGCAATTTAACAAGGCAATTAACATAGCAGTTACTTAACTATTAATATAGCAGTTAACAAGGCAATTAACATAATAATTAACATAACAATTAATTTAGCAATAACAAGATAGTTTACATGACTATTGTCATAACAGATAATATAACAATATCAAGGCAATTAAAATGTTAGTTAACATACAATTAATATAATAGTAACAAAGAAATTTACATGACTATTAACATAACAATTAATAGAGGAATAACAAGGCGATTTACAAAACTGTTAACCATTTAACTCGTTGTGGAATTTAATCAATAAGAAGGAATCTGTTGACCATTAACATTGTTGTAGCAATTGTTCTGGCAATTAATAAGGCAAATAATATAGAATTTATTATTGCAATTAACATGGTAATCAACAAGGCTAGTAACATTGTTGTGGTAATTAAAGTTTGGTAGTGAGAACGTTGGGTATGCACTCAAAGTGAAGGAGAATAAAAAGGACAATACAAAACTTTAGAAGGACCAACTCGTGGTCATTCAACAAAAACTCAACCAACATTTAAGGCAATTTTGTGCCCATTCCAAAAAACACAGTCATCATTAGAAATAGAAAATTTGTGTCCCTTCAACAACGAGCTCATTCAATCATTTTTATGGCAAATTCGTGGTCATTCCAACAACAATAGTCAACAATTTAAATGGAAAAATTGTGGTGATTTAACAACAACTCAGTCATTTTTTAAAGACAAAACGTTGTTCCACTCAGATGCAACACGTAGTAAACCAAATACCCAATTTTATACACAATAAGGGGCAACGTGGCCATGCAACATCAACACATGGTTAACAATTTAGGGGAAAACACAGTGCAATCAACAACAAAACTCAATCCCCTTTAAGGGAAAATCATAACCACTCAATCAGCAACGCAGTCAGCCAATTATGCCATAAAAATGAGGGGACATAACGTTGTTACACCATTTAAATCCCTGACAGTTAGCAGGAGCTCCTCCAATTGTTTCATTCAATAATTTTGTGGTAAATTACAGGGAAAACACAGACATCATCTTAATGGCAATTTATTGGTCAACCAAAAAACACAGACCTTCTTTTAATGGAAAAATTCTTGGACATTAACAGGGAAAACACAAACATTCTTTTACTCACAATTTCTTGGTTAATAACAGGGAAAACACAGACATTCTTTTACTGGAAATTCTTGGTCAATTATAGGGAAAATGCACACATTCTTTTACTAGCAATTTTTTGGTTAATAATAGGGAAAACACAAACATTCTTTTACTGGAAATTCTTGGTCAATTACAGGAAAAACACATACATTCTTTTACTATAAATTAGTCATGCCAAACGCACCAGAAGGGAACCACAATGCTTTCTTTATTTAAAAGAAAAAAAAAAACCTGGGAAAAACGCACCAGACTAGAAATTACATTGTCGTCAACATTTAAAAGGAAAATTGTTGGTAACAAAATTATGAGCTCAGAGATAAACTATCCATCAATATAAAACACAAGGTTAAATGTACCCATCAATGCACCATAACGCAGAGTTAAATTGTTCATCAAACACAAAGTAAGTTTATCCCTCCATGCATAAAAATGCAATCAAAAATGTAAAAACGTAGAGCACATTAAGAGAAACACAAAGATCCAAAGGAAAAGTCATTGAAATGACCGCAGAGGTTTTATTAGCCCAAGCGTGGAGAAAATCCAAGGTTAGCCCTTAAGTTGCGGAGACAAAAACAAGCGCAGAGATAACACACAAAGGACGCAAGGGAATCCATACTCAGAGGTACTTTTCCTAGAAGCCGCAAGACAACAATCAACCAAGGACAACAAGGGAGGTAGAAGGCTGACAGGAAAGTCCTTCGATCATCATCCACACACAGAAAAGAAGGGCGTTAAGATCTATAGGTCTATTAACGCTGAAGCGACGACCGTAGATCAGGCTCCTAGCCGACTGCTCAGGTGAGGACTAATGAGCTAGGGACGAAAGGCAAAAACAACCACAATCATCACAAATCAATACACCTAAGGGAGATCAAGACATGTCGAGAGTCGAAGGCCATGGTAGTCAATCAATCATCGAGCTAAGGGATATGGAAAAATTCAGTCATCAACTAGAATGAAAGACAATCATTATACTTACCCAATTAAACATGCAGATCTGAAAGCATAAATCATACTAACAATCTACCATGCCAAAAATAAAGGAAGTGTATTGTTTCCCAATCGCCCGCTCTGAGTTGATGTCTCGTTCGCTCCATGCACTCCCGCTTGCCGACCAATGAGACTTCACAGGTACCTCCCAGCCAAGACTAGGGGTACTCTTCTTCCCCCTTAGCCCCTCGAGCCACAAAGGGGCCACACACACTATCCAGAGAATAAGCTAGCTCCCATCTTGCCTCGCAAGGCCGAGCTACCACTCCTCACTGAGCTGGGTATCCCAACTCCCACAAGCTAAGTCAGTCAAGTAGATATTTCTGTAGCATAACGTTACACAAACAAAAGAGAGAGATCCATCATCATTTTACTCCCTCCATTATATAGAGTTTCGAAGTCCCTTACTTTCCCAAATTCCATTTTATTTAATGTTTAATAAATTAATTCATAAAAAGTTCTCCCTGTACATGTGTCACCCATCCCCTTCATTCCTCCAAAAACTAATTTCTTTAATTAATTAATTACCCTTATTTACCCCACCCACCTAAAGTCACTCCTAGAATCGCTCCTAGGTGTCCCCAAATTACCTTATAGGTTTTAATGATTTTCCCCATTATTAATTTACTAGTTCAGTTTAATTTAGAAGGTTCTTTAATGCTAGATACCTTACTAAGTTAGACTTTCTGATTTTTCCTTGTGTTTCCCTTTTCTTTTTATGTTTCTTGTTTTTCCTAGTTTCCTAATTATTTTAGATTTCCATCTTTCCCCTTTTTATTTAAACTCAAAAAGGAAAGTGAAGAAACTTACCCCTTTTCCCTTTTTCTTTCTATTGAATAAAATTTTAATTAGCATAATAAGTAAATCAACTATTTCCCCTTTTTAAATTTTATCCCAAAAGATTTTATAAATCAATTTAATTGCTTACCCCCTTCTTGTCATACGATTAATGAAGATTATCATTATTATTTATTATATATATATATATACATAAATAGATAAATTTTTATCACCAGTAAAATTTATACCTAGACCTTAATTTCCTAGGCTAGGCGACACATTTGTTTTTTAAGGGAAAGGTTTCAAATCTTCCTTAACAATTTATTTGTCCTAAAGCCATCTAGGTTTATCCAATTATTAAATAACCATGCAACACACCCTTCAGGACGCACTACGTGCTCCAAGGGTGCCACTCGCCTCTTTCCATTTTTCTTGCGCGACGTGCCCTTCAGGACGCACCATGTGCTCAAAGGGTGCCACTTGCCTCTTTCCATTTTTCTTGTGCAATGTGCCCTTTAGGATGCACCACGTGATGCAAGGGTGCCACTCATCTATTGAATGACTTGGTAGACATAAAAAAACCCTATAGTCAATACTCCACCAGGTGATCTTGTGGGAGACTAAGGGCCTCTAAGGAATAAGGCGCCTACCTTATTGCATGCCCTTTAGAATCATTGTGAATGACTATTGCAGTTGGCCCTCACGACATCGTGGGTCTTCTCGAACTAGGTAATCATTAACCTACAGTTCGAGCCACGACATGAGTGCTAGTAGGCTGTGGCAGGGATGTTATCCACACCTCTCCCTCAACATATCTGGTATTCATGCGTGACCCCTCTACTCCACATGTGAGTCTGGTCGACAAGTTATCGTCAACCTGCATCATCAACGAATTATGTCAGAAATATATCCATGTCATATTATCTAATTAGATGCACTAATATCACATATAAAACAATCAAACCCCATTATTTCACTCCTCGACTCGATCTAGAGTCCAAGGGGTTCCATCGATGCCTCTGCATCCTCAAGGTCCGAAATCCTACACACTTAGTAAAACCGAGTCAATAACACATGTCTATGTCAATGCAGCAAAACAACATGACATCAACTAAATCAAATGTTTTAATAGCATAATAATCTGGATCACTTGTGAGAAAGTGTCCTCAAAGAATGAGTTTGCTCAGTGCACAAGAGCGGGATGTTACATACACCCCCTCTTGGTATAAACTTTGTCTCGAAGTTTCATAGTATAAGTGCTGAAATAATGTCTATCACAATATCATAAGTCTATCTATCAAAAAAAAATGGAAACTGTTGGCGCATATCATATGCGTCCTCCTAGGTCATTGAGTGTGGATTATAGTTGTCCCACTGGACCTTGACCTGATCTACTATTCAATACTGTAGCTGTCGAATGTGATGATCCAAGATGCAGATCGAATCACCCGTGAGTTCCCCCTCATCCGATACCTGCAAGGAACTCATGTCAATAACATGTGTAGGATCACTAATATAATGTCTCAAAATAGATACATGAAAAACATTGTGCATACGCCTCAAGGAATCAGGCAAGGCTAGTTGATAGACCACGAGCCCCTTTCTTTCCACAATCTCGAAAGGTCCCATGAACCTAGGAGAGAGTTTAGCTCCTTTTCCAAACTTGATCAAACTCTTATGCAGTTTTACCCGCAAGAAGACTCGATCACCGACCTCGTAACTACGGTCGACATGGTTCACATCGACATAACTCTTCTGTCGATCTTGCACTTCTTTAATCCTTTGTCTTATTGTTTTCATTTGATCCTCCATTTCTTGGATCGCTTTTGGTCCCACCAGGACCCTATTCTCAAGCCGATCCCAACTCAAAGGCGTATGACATGGTCGCCCGTAAAGAAACTCGAAAGGCGCCATCTTAATGGTGATTTGGTAAATGTTGTTATAAGCAAATTCCACCAGTGGAAAGAATTCTTCCCAATGCTTTTGTTGGTCCATCACGTACATGCGCAACATGTCCTCCAAGGTTTGGTTTGTTCGTTCGGTCTCCCCGTCAGTCTTCAGGTGATACGCAGTACTGAAGTTAAGTTGGGTTCCCAAGGCCTCTTTAAAACTCGTCCAAAAACATCCAGTAAACACCGATCCCCGATCAGATATAATCCTATTAGGCATGCCATGCAGCCTCACAATATCACTAATGAAAACCCTAGCTATGTCAGGTGCCTGATATGTCGTACGCACATGAATAAAGTGAGCACTCTTCATTAGAGTGTCTACTACTATGAAAATCGAGTCATGTTTCCTTGCTGTCAGTGGAAATCCAACAATAAAATCCATCGAAATAACCTCCCATTTCAATTCCGGAATAGCGTGTGGTTGTAGTAATCATGTTGGATGTCTATGTTCAGCCTTTACCTACTGACATTCTAGACATATGGCCACATAGTTTACTGTGTCTGGCTTCATTCCCTTCCAGAAGAATAAGGGTTTAAGGTCTGCCCTCATCTTCGTGACTCTCGGGTGAGCCATGTAAACTGCTCTATGAGCCTCGCTTAGGATCAAGCTCCTCAACTAGTCATTCGGTGGTACGTAAATCCAATTTTTAAACCTCAATAAACCATCTTCATCAAACGTAAATCCTTCAAATCTTGGTACCATCATTGTGTTTTGTCCGATAAAACCCTCAAACTATTTGTACCAGTCATCATCACGTTGTAAAGTTAGAATATTTTCACGTAGATTCGTCTGAAGAGGCAACACCAAAAATATGCGTGGTCTCCGACTCAATGCATTTTCCACTCGGTTCATTGTTCCTTTTATGTAAGTAATCTAAAATTCGTACTCGCTAAGCAATTCTGACCAACGTCGTTGTCGTGCGTTTAAGTCGCTTTGCGTAAAGATGTGTTGTAGTCCACAATGGTCCATCTTTAGTTCAAATTTTCGCCCAACAAGGTTGTGTCTCCAAACCTTCAATGCATATATTATGGTTAAAAACTCCAAATCGTGCGTCATGTAGTTCTCCTCATGCCTTCTTAGTTTCCTCGAGATGTAAGCGATCACTCCTCCGTCTTGCATCAAGACTCTGCCTAAGCCTTCTGTTGTAACAGATTTCTGATTTAACTCAGCACTACATAATAGAGAAGACGGACTTGAAGGTTGAACCCATTTAAGTGAAAGTTGTACGTCTTCTTAAGCTGTCTGATTTTGGACAGTTGCCTTCAAAGAACGGACCTCTAGGAGCCATTAGCAAGGACGCTTGTACACCACCTCATGGCTAGTCTCCAAGGCATACAGAATCGGGTCACAGTGACTTCCATTCTCCATTTGGCTTTTCAGAGTATTGGGGTCGTTTATGGAAACTGGCTGGAAATCAAGCTATTGTGGTAAACGTATATGACATTACCAACAACTCAATGCCATTGATAATGTATGGACCCCAAATTAAAGAGAATGGCATGTCATATGTCATTTCCCTTGATTTTGGAGATCCATTTCGTAAGCATGAGATGCACTGCAGGTTTCAACAGAAGCCTCCTGTTCCATGGTCAGCAATCACTACCTCAATCGGTGTATTTGTGATTTCTTTCTTGATTGGGAACATATTGTATGCAATAGTAAACCACATTTCCAAAGTGGAGGATGATTTTCGCAAGATGGATAAATTAAAAGTGCGAGTTGAAGCAACGGATGTTACAAAATATTAGTTTCTTACTACTATCTCCCATGAGATAAGAACACCCATGAATGGTGTGCTAGGAATGTTGCAAATGTTGTTGGACACAGATCTTGATGCAACTCAACAAGATTATGCTTGAACTTCTCAAGCAAGTGGAAAATCCCTGATAACATTAATTAATGAAGTCCTTGATCGGGCCAAGATTGAGTCAGGAAGACTAGAGCTTGAGACGGTACCGTTTGATTTGCGAGCGATTTTGGATGATGTGATTTCTCTTTTCTCAAGGAAGACTAGAGACAAGGGCATTGAGCTTGCAGTATTTGTTTATGATCAAGTGCCAGAGGTTCTTATTGGTGATCCAGGGCGATTTCGGCAAATCATAACTAATCTTGTTGGAAATTCAGTCAAATTCACAGAACACGGCCGCATTTTTGTTCATGTCCACCTAGCAGAAAGAGTGAAACCTGTATGGGAAGCCAATGTTGAAGATTATTCGGAGAGGGCCACAGAAGAAGTCAAAACTAGCTCGAAAATTTCATTCAACACCTTGAGTGGGTTTCAAGCTGCAGATGGAAGGAGAAGTTAGGAAACATTTAAGTTGCTACTTTCTGATGGCATACATCAACAGCTTGGCACTTCAGATAGGGGAATCTCTCTGGAGACATCTAACTCTATAAATTTAGTAGTCATTGTGGAAGATACAGGAATAGGAGTTTCCTTGCATGCACAGGAGTGTGTTTTCATGCCATTCATGCAAGCAAACAGTTCTACTTCCCTAACATATGGAGGAATAGGGATAGGGTTAAGCATTAGCAGATGTCTCATGGAACTTATGGGTGGCGATATACAGTTTGTTAGCCGTCCCCATTTTGGAATCACTTTCACTTTCACTTCTCTTTTAAGAAAATATGATGCAAACTCTCTAGATGACCTGAAGAGGCCTCAGTCAGAATCCTTACCAACAGGATTCACAGGAATGAAAGATGTTGTAGTAGATGGAAGACATGTCCGAGAAAAAGTTACAAAGTATCATTTGCAAAGGCTTGGTGTGCAAGTTGAAGTAGCATATGATATTAAGTCAGCACTAACAATGATATCTGGAAGACGGGATGGTGATATTTGTAGTTAAATGAAGATGACAGATATGATACTAGTTGATTAGGAATCTTGGGGTCCAGGAATGGGTCTGACATTCCCTCAACTTCTGAGAGACACCACAATTTATTTATTACCTAATAAGAGTCTTCTGCATTGCATCGCTCATTGTTGAGCCTCCACGTGCTTCGGCTAGACTGACAACATTAATGGTGGAGGGGGAGACCCTAATCAACTCATTACTTTGGTGTGAAATTTTCTTCTCTGGAGTATGATACTATGTGCGGTGGCTATGCACCAACTATATTTCAACTGGAGAAGGCCACTAATCAACGCTTATGAGTATTACGGGGTAGTTTCACCAGAATCGACAGCAACTGCAACAAGATAAGAATCGCCCGACGAGAAGGAAGGTTGCATTGTCATAAGCCGCTCAGGAACTGACTTCGGGAAACGAAGATTATGGCAGGTGGCATTACCATTGGTATGATGATTAGGATGTTACCATTCAGGCGAGGAGTTCGGGAACGAGGTCAAACGTTTCTTTGTCTGTCCATCGAGACATGGTGCGCGATTTCCTGGGTGACGGGATCCTAAACGTCGACGACGAGCTACGCAGACAACACAAGGCACCACCGGAGGGTGTCCCTCTCAGATGGCTGGGGGTTCGTAAATCAGTGCAGGTATAAGAAGGATTGAAGGGTCATGTGCCTACAAGCACCCATCGTACTTCTGCTACAATTTTACTGCCCTCTAATTTGACTAGAAGATCGTCAACGTCCCCCAAAGAAAACTGGGGCTATTTCAGATGTAATCTCTCTCATTTACAAATACAATCGATGGAAGTCTTCAAGGGTTATCTGCAGGGAGAAAATATTAATGACTATGATGGACTACGAGGATGAGGATATATTTAAATTGGATGCACACGAAGCTGAATGTTTTCCTATGAGCAGAACCTTAGAGCTCCTTGGAAGCCCCGAATCATCATCGTTAATGGCAGCAACTAATTCCAACAGTCATTATCCAGTTAGCACATTATTCGACGAGATTTCCCAATCCCATGTGGTTCCGGGACTGAAGGTTTTGGCTCCATCCAACTCGTCGTACGGCCTTTGCATAGATAATTATTCAACAGAAGATGTAGATCATAAGTCTCAATTAGCAACGACCAGCTTCCAAAACGCCTTTATATATGAAAGGTCCATCACTTAATTTGATCAGCGGGTTCATGGCGTTGATGTTTCTCTTCTGGACACTGAATCGAAGGTCTATCAGTTCAATGGAGCTAATTCTAATATACATGAGCTAGTCGTCCCACGGTGTCATCAGTTGCAAGTGATTTCTCATCCGTCTGTTAGCATTTTTATGACACACTGTGGATGGAATTCGACACTGGAAAGCCTCAGCCTCGGGGTTCCTATGTTGGCTCTTCCTCAGAAGAGTGATCAGATAACTAATTCCTCATACATTGCAAAGAAATGTGTATATATAAGTAGGGAATGTGTGGAGAACTGAGCGGTGAAGAATGGAGAGGGAAGACTGGATATGAACGATTTCAACCACATGTTTGCAGTTGAACTTTGCTCTGTAGTTTTGGCCGTTTCAACTAGGCTTCTCGAAATGGTATCAGAGCAAATCGAGGCAACGTCCTTCGGGGTTTTTCATCTATTTTCTTTAGATTTGGTGAAGTCTGAAACTCTTCCTTGTAAATAATCTTGAGCTCAGTTTTAGTTTTCCAGTGGTCTTGATCCTGTGCATTTTCATGAGTATCATGTATTGTGTTTCATCCTGCATACATGTATTCTCAAGAGCACTTGGTTTGAGAATGCAAATTTTTGCCAGCTTGGCAAAGGGTAACAATAGTAAAGCTCTGACTCTCCTTCTACACTGTTAGGAATTGTTGAAGATATATTTGCATTTGGACTATTGCATCCAGTGTATAACGATGGTTATTTAAACATTTGCAAAATCTATAGTCCGGTTGAATCTCCAAAAAATCATAAAAAGTGAAACCGCAGCCCCCGAGTATCAAGGAAGAGGTGTCAAAGCAATTAACAAACGGTTAAGAGATTAGTAACAACAACGCATCCACCGGCCGCACAGTCCGGAGAAGACAAATCGTTTTATATTCCCCAGAACCCAAAGAGATTGTTTTTAGATTTTTATTTTAAATAAGTGTAGAGGTAACATAACCAAAGGGGGCATGCATGAGCGCAACACTGGGGAAACCTCTTTCGAAGAGGGTTTCATTGTAATAACTGAGTTTTTGTAAACCAGATTGGAGTAATAAAGATGATTTTTTATTTGCGACTGTGAGATTCATCACGGTCGATTTCTTTCAGCATGTTTTCCTCTTCTTCAGTTGTGTTAAATCTGTTTGGAATTTATCAGATAATGCTCCTTACTCACAGTTGATGTGTTATCATTTTCACAATGTTATTTCTTCCTTATTCTGTCGCAATTGCGTTTCAT
Source organism: Picea engelmannii (assembly GCA_009831015.1). NCBI lineage: Eukaryota > Viridiplantae > Streptophyta > Pinopsida > Pinales > Pinaceae > Picea > Picea engelmannii. The sequence continues at coordinate 36,101 of ML780096.1, forward strand.
TTCGTTTTCCTCTAACTGATGGGCTTCGTTATACTTTAGTACGACCACTACTATAACGAATGGATTTGGGTTTTCTGTAATTGTTTGATGTCTTTCTTTTGCACCAGCTATCAGCGGGTGTAAGACCAGCCTACACTTTCAAAATTCTGCATATATCCTTTGCTACGTCGGACTTTCCTTTTTCTTTCCGCTACCGCATCAGGATTTATCAAAACGATGAAATATAGACTTACTTTGCCTCACTTTCCGCAAGTTATCTGATCTCTGCTATTATCTCTTTTCTTCGGTTTTCATTTGACTCCACGCCCAATGGACCATTTCTCTGGTTTAACCCCCAAACTCTAAAAATCCAAGACCATCATTCACCCATAAATCTATCCACCGTTTTCACGCCTACTTCAATTATTTTGTGACATTTTTCGAGAGATCCCTCTCGGGTTGGGGGAGGGCAACCTTCCAATCCAAAGTGGTTCGAGGTTGCCTCGGGATTGATTTGCTGCAACCCATTTCAGTTCTGAGTGTCAACACCTTCCTTGGATGCATCAGTGCATACCAAGAAGTCCACATCCATGTCAGGGACCTGTAGTATCGGTGTTGGTGCAATTCCATGATCGGATTTTCTATCTTCGAAAATCCCTCGATGAACCGTTGATAGTATCCTGCTAAACCCATGAATTAAGTACTTCTGGGACGTTCGTCGGCATAGACCATTCCATAGTAGCCTCGACCTTCACTGGATCCATAGCGATACCTTCGTCGGAGATGACATGCCCTAAGTAGTGAATATTCGATTGAAAAAATGAGCCTTTGGACAAATTACCATACAATTTGTGCTCTCGCAAACACTGTAGTACCAAGTGTAAGTGCTTTTCATGATCCTCCGTCGTCCGAGAGTAAATCAAAATATCATCAATGAATACTTGGATGAACTTGTCCAAGTACTCACGGAACACCTCGTTCATCAAACTCATGAATACCCCTGGGGCATTTGTCAGTCCAAACGGTAAAACAATAAACTCGTAATGTCCAAATCTCATCTTAAAGGTGGTCTTAGGGACATCATCCTCCTTGATCCGTAACTGGTGATACCCTGATCGCAAATCATTCTTTGAGAACACCGTCGCACCCTTCATCTGATTAAATAGATCATCTATCCTCGACATTGGATATTGATTCTTGATCGTTTCCTTGTTCAATTGATCGTAGTCAATGCAGATCCTCCATGACCCATCCTTCTTTCGTATGAAAATAATAGGTGCACCCCACGGTGACACGCTTAGACATATCAATCCCAGGTCCAACAACTCCTTCAGTTACATTCTCAACTCCTGTAAATTCGGGGTATACATCTGATAAGGTGTTCTAGCTATCGATTCAGTCCCCGATTTTAGGTCTATAGTAAACTCCAATTCCTTCTTGGACGGCATCCCAGGTAAATCCTCCGGAAATACGTCTGTAAAATCTCTCACCAGAGGAAGGTGTTCTAGACCTTTAGCTACTCCCTTCTCGTTTAACGCAAGGATCGCATAAAGCTTACATCCCTTGCGCATGCTCTTCCGTAGCTACAAGGAAGAGATGAACCTTAGGGAAACTCCCTGGTTTCTTACTACAATCACGCATCTTTGTCCCTCATCATCGGCCAAGCTCAACCATTTCATCTTACAGTTGAGTATCGCCTCATGTGATTCCAACCAGTCCATACTAATCACGACATCATAAGATCCTAAGATCGTGACGTACAAGTTGGCCTTGGTGACAAAATATCCTAGGTTAATGATACAACCCGTAACCTTTCCTCCAACCTTCTATTTAGCTCCAGAAGCCATCTCTATGAAGCTAACCTCATCCTATTCGATTGCCTTTACCTTAATCCTTTTTAGTGCAGCACCAGAAATGAAACTCTCGGTAGCACTGGGATTTATCAAAATACTAAGGGTATTGTCAGCGACGGTACCTGACGTCTCGAGCACAGTCAACTGGTGCTCTTCCTGGCGGTTATTCACCGCTGCATGAATCCGATGGGCCTTGCCCATATCTCCCACGGTAGTGGGTCTGGCTAATCCAGATGCTCTATTCCTCTCCATAGGGCAGTCGTACTGGTAGTGTGGCTCCCCACATTCCCAGTAGCCCTTCTTCAGTCCCATACTCCTGGTACCCGAAGTAGAAGATGGCGACCCACCAACTTGGAATCCTGGTTTGTTCTGTTGAACAGGCCTAAATTGTTTTTGATGTGGTTGACGTTGCTACTGATTCTGTGGTCCCCGATAAGGTGTTTTTTGTTGAGGCGTCGATCGCCGAGGTGTAATGAAAGTGGATCCCCTCTGGAAGCCATGATATCCCGACATATGTCTTCCTGGTTTTTGATGTTATTGTGCACTAGATGACACCTACCCTGCTGGTATCACTGGAGTCCTTCTCTGACCCCCATTGATGAGCTCCTCCTATGCTATGAGGGCCTTCTACATGGAATCATGCAAGGTTTGAGGCATCAAAATCCTAACCTTTCCATGTAAGTTGCCAATAAGGCTGAACACGAACCTGTTGACCTAGAGTTTCTCAGTATTAAGATGCGGAGCATACCGAAGCAACTCCATAAAATGGGCCTCGTACTTAGGAACTGTACGATCGCCCTGTTGTAAGGTATTGAACTCATTGAGCTGATGCTCAATGAATTCCTCCGAAAGGTACCTCTCTTGGAACCATTCCTCGAACAGTTCCCATGACACGTCTTCGACAACCATGTTCAGCTGCGGTAGGAGCATCTTCCACCATAGGAGAGTGCTCCCCTTTAGTTGAAATACCATCATGCGAACGTTCATGTTGGAGGTATAGTTGTGAAGTGTAAAGAACATCGTGTTATAAAAATAGGACCGCAGAGCAATAAAATAAAACAAATGCGGAAACAAAATACAGAAGATACACAATACAATAGAGACACAGATTTACGTGGTTCACCCAGTGTGGGCTATGTCCACCAGAGAAATTTCCAGGTCCTTCCTTTATTATTATCCAACATATGAAGGGATACAACCTACAACAAACCCGTTGTAACTTCCTCTTCTTTCTCTCACAGTCTCCTATCTCAGAATACAATATTCACCATCAACCATAGCTGCAATACATTTCCCTCATAAAAGAGGGTTTCCTTCTACGGAAAAAAACCCTAACATAATCTCTACCGTTATATCTGTGACCTTATAATGAATGGTCCAGATTTACAATGAAATTACAATATACATTTACAAGGCAATTTTTCCTTCAGGGGCTTCCCCCTCTGCAATATCAATATACATTTACATTTACCCCCCCCTGCACTCCCCCGCGTGGAAGAGTGTACATACTTATGGGGTGTAAATACTTCATGGGGTATAAACACAGGTGAAAGCAAGGACCTATGAACCAAGAAGATAATCAAGCTCCACAACCAACACATCGCCATATTCTCCAACCATGCCTCGGCTGCTGCGCCATCTAGGGGACCAAATAACTTGGGAAATTTGACCTTCTCAAGTTCACAGTGAATGCTACTAGTACCAAACAGAGCGCGTGGTGGACCCCTAGGGGGTGCTGGCACCCTGGCCTCCTCTCTGCCGAAACGGCTGATCAGTGCCTCAGACATGTGTTGAAAAGATCTCATCATTCCAACCACATCACCCACTGCTATCTGCTCCTGCCCGACAACCTGTTCGTCTCCCTAGGGTTTGGACCCCTTAGGCGTGGATGCAGTCGGAGGTGTTTCACCTCCTCCCCTAGCACCCGGTAGTCTTCCTCTACGATGTCCTCTAACCATGATTACCTTCTAGTTGGTTTTTATCATGTATTGGGTTTCCTAGGATACATATTGTTTTCATTTGTGTTAATTGGGTGTTATTTTGTTTGTTCTTTCATTTTTATATTCAATTATTTTTCATAGTCTAAGCAATAATATAATCATAATAAATATGATATCTA
>ML780096.1:41725-57019 GCA_009831015.1 Picea engelmannii
TTAAAGAAGAAGACACATGGAAGACCACCTTCAAGACAAGGAAAGTTTTGTATGAATGGTTTTCCATTCCTTTTGGTTTATGTAATGCAATAGCTACATTTATGTGATTGATGAATGATGTATTACATCCCTATTTAGATTCAATTGTAATAATATATTTGGATGAAATATTGGTTTATATCTATACGTGAGAGGAGCACACCTCACATAACATGCAAGTGCTAGAGACTCTAGAAAAATATCATTTATTGGAAAATTGAAAGAAATGTGATTTTTCTCAACAATCATTGGTGTGTTTGGGGTATGTGATCGGTGAAGGAGAACTCAATATAGATTCAACAAATATGGAGTCCATCATGAAGTGTGTTGGCCTCCCAACTTTCCATATTAAACCACCTCTTTTTCAACTATTATCCTACTTTTAAAACCTCAAACCTAGCCATAATATCACCAACCTCGTGCTTCTAAGCCCTCAACTTTTCAACAATCATTTAGAGGTAAAATAGTTGCTTATTTTGATATGTTTCCTAAGTTTTTGATAAATTAATATGATTTGTTAAGCTATGTTTACTAATGAAAGATTTTAGTTATGTTCCTATAACTCCAAATTTGTTCTGTTACCCAAGTTTGATGGTTTACTCATGCGTGCTCTCCCAAATAAAAAATGGTCATATGGGTTTTGGAGGTTTAGTTTCTAGCATGGTTCGTGACCTATTGGTTTGTGCCCATAATTTTCCTAGCCAACATGGAGATCTAGTTAAAAAACAATCAAAGCATCCCAATATCTAGGTCATTAGCGAGTTCATATGTGTCCAACATGATATGAATATCAAACAACGTCAAAACCCTGATTCGATTGTACTGAGATTGTATGGATGGTTATGAAGGAATGATACTAGTTTGATCTGTTTGTTTATGTAACTATTTGTATTGCTTTGTTTCATGAGAATAGAGGAGGTAGTTTCCATCTTACAGATTAGGGATTTTCTATATAAATGTATCAATTCTGCAAATCAGTGGAACAATGTTTATGTAACTTTGTAATCAAAGAAATATATGGGTGTTATTTGTTGTTCGATATTATCAGACTCTTGTGCATGCAAATATGATGAAAATGTTGTAATCCTTTAATACTCTATTTTCTTAATAAAGTTATAGTTCCAGTTTATGGTATCCATTTGTTCATTATTTTGTTACTCTCTATAACTGGCTATCGGATTGGCCAGGGCCCACCAATTCTAGGAATGCAGAGCTAAGTTGTATTTTTATTTTAGTTTAGTTCATCTTATTAGTCTGATTTTGCTCCTGTAGAAATCAATTTAAATATTGAAGCAATTAGTTTGTGTGAGGTAATATTCAGAGTTGAGTATTGTCATTTGATTGAGATTCTTTAGTAATCCTTAGACACCAGGTCTTGTTCTGTGTGAGAAACTATTTTAACTCATATTTCACTATTAACATTAAGAATAATAGCTCACCAGTGGTTTGTTTCATTGTTAAAATATTAGCTCTATTATGCTTCTCAGTGGACAAATATTGGATTTATGAGTTAATTTGATTCTTCATATTGTTGTGTTTCTTTCTTTGTTGAAGTTAATACAAGGAATTTTGGGTTGTTGTAACTATCCAACTCCTCAATAATTGACCAGTCACTATTAAACATGCATGAACACACAAATACAAAGGGTGTATTTAGAGCCTTGTTGTGAGGTCATATCTATAAAGATAGACAATTGTCTTAATTCCTTGTTGAGAGTGAATGAATGTGTGGAATATCATTGTTCAGGGATCTAAAATCCCTAACCACTCACATAGATAGAATAATATATTTTCCATGTAATAAAAGACGACATTATTTAATTATTCCTATTTAATAAATATGAACAAGTCAATGTGAGAAGACTTAACAAAAGCTTTCGCTTCTAGAAATATCTTCATCCAGGATGTTCTTTAGAATATATAATTAGTATAAATAATAATAGGAAGCATGATAAATCTTTGTCTTGTGAATTATTGTAATAGAGCATTGCTTTTCTGGAGGTTTCCCCCTAAAAGATTCAAGTGAACATTGCTCCCTATTATCATGCAAAATGTAGGTTGGGAAAATCCTGACCCAATCCACGGGATGGCGATAATGGTTGGAGAGAATAACCAGTGTCACCTTAGATAAACCCTCCCCTCACTTTAGTGAAGGATAAATCCAACACAAGGGGGGAATCATGGGCGACCCTAGGGGGAAATGAGATGGTAAGTGAGGTTATGGAAGTGGAGCCCCTATAGTTCAATCTACTAAGTGGAGGATGTATTGTGGATGATGGCTTGGAGATGAGACTTGAAGATGATCAATTATTTCCAAGTGCTTGAGTACTTGCATAATATTGTTGTACCTTCACAAGACACAAGAAAATACAAGATACAAGACCAATAATCAAATGGACAAGAAAATGAAGATTGATTTCCTAATTAACAACAATTTATAATGATATAAATCATAAATTAAATGATAAGAAGAGTTTCTAAACAAGTCACCAAAATTCCAAGAAAATATCCAAGAGATTTACTAGCAATTACTAGTGTAACTCAAGTATGATGGCACACGACTTTAACAACAATTAAAGGTTGTTAGATACAAGTATTGAAGATATATTATTTCATCCTTATGGACGTATTAAATGAGTGCTACAATATAAAAATCCAACCACTGAAACTTGCAAGTAAACCACCCAAAAGAAGCACAACAACTAGTAGATTAATTTGGTAGTTTTCTAGCAAACTTTTACAGTTAGAAAATAAGTTTGAAGGCTACGAAGTATTTTTCTGCAGGCCTAATGGATATATATTTTAATTTATGACATAAATAAGAAATAATTAGCCAAATAAGATTCCTTAGTGGCCTTAGCAAGCCTAAAGCACCAAGAAAACATTCCAATTTAAAAAATTTCAATATCTATTGATTTCACGTATACCAATGCAATGATTTATTTCTCCAATGCAAGAGATTAATGACTTGAAATATTGGGTTATGGAGTCCTTTAATGAATGAGCTAGCCTTGTCAGATCCTTAGGGGTGTAAACCCTTTTACTCCCTAAGGCAAGGAAGACTAGAAAGGAACTACTTGGAGGGTGTAAGCCCTTTTACTTCTCCTAGTAACCCTTGTACAACAATTTATTCAAGACAATTATGATAGGATTAGTGGGGTTATATGCCCTTATACTCCCCAAGATCTTAGCAAATTAACCTTGTACCAATAAATAAGAAATAAAAAATAAAATATTCCTTACCTGTTGGTCCACCAAGGTAAGCCCAAGCTAAGCTTGTTCCTCCAAAATGGTCCACCAAGCAAGGTCTTGCAAAGACAATGGATACATCCTCCAAGGATATCAAGTCAAACATATCATGATAAGTAAATCAAATAAATAAAAGGGTCACTTAATCATGTGCATCAAAAAACACCTCATCAAATTAAACAAGTGCTCAAAGACCGTATGCAACTTGCCAAGTTTAGGTATGGGAGGGTTGACAAAGTGACCTATTGGGTGAATCATCCCCTAAGTCAAGGAGTGTTTCACGGGTGGACCCCACTCTAAGACATGTGTAGAAGATGAAGTGGATGGGGGAAAGAATTTTGGGCATGGGGTTCATGACATATAATGGATCATAGTGTCTCATTTATGGGTGCCTTTGTAGAGGGTGTGGTTCACCTTCGTTTTCAGTGCATCCTTTTTCCAAGCCCATTTATTTCCTTTTTCTCTTTTAATATGTTTCCAGGTTGAAGCCAAGGTGGGGCTTCTACCTAAGCATGAAAAACATTTCCCACCTTGACTCTAACCTGGTCACATTATGCTTCCCCAAGTTGAATACAATGTGTGGGACTTCTATCTAAGCATGAAAAACATTTCCCACACATGCTCTACCTTGGTTAGCATTTTTGCATTGTTATTTTTTACGGGTCCCATAAGTTTATTATGAGAGACATTTCATTGTCCTCGAGATCCCTGGGTGATCATCTAGAATGTTTATGATTGTATTTTATATTTTTCTAGAAGCAAACCTCTGGGCATTCAACCCCTTCTTCCCAAGAAATGAGGGACAATCCCTTCTTAGGTCAGTACACCCGAAAATACCAAAGATGAGGAGGTGAGGGGATGAAGTGTGGAAAGTGATAAGTATGATTGGGAATGGCATGATAACTTTTCAAGGGGACCTCCCAGTATAAAATGCATTCCTGAGGGTGACCACTTACTAGGGCGCAATGTCAACCACCAAGGTGAAAAGGGCAAAGAGCATAACTTACAAGTAGATGCTACATAATCAAAAGAAACTTTTAATTGCAATAGACTAAAATTCCTCAAATATTGAAATGACACTCACCATAATACATGGATTATACCTCATGGAGAAAGACCCAATGTCTTTCAGAGGCAATCTGGTGTGGTGGATACCATCGTGATGAACCTGAGATTTGTGGTGGTGAGGTGGGCATTTGTCTGTGCAAGTGGAAGTTGTCAACCATCTATCTCTTGGTACTCCATGTATGCAACCTAAGGGCCTCAAGGCATCATATCCTTAGTTATCCATAGGAAATGGGGATAACACTCCCATTTCAATAAATGTATCAATTTGGTGAGTTATTCTCTACATTCTATTGTTACGTTGGTAATTTCCATTATATTCTTGTTTCTACTTAATATCACATAACCAAGTGCATAACAAGTGGTATCAGAGCACTTTCCTTGGTAGGAATTATGGGTTAAATTTTTTTCTAGGGTAGAGATGTGTTCTGGTGTCTTTAAACTATAGTGATATGTTGTTTAGCGCACAAATCCATGGTCAGGGAAGCATACATGTAGGAAATACAAGAGGTTTTTCAGCTCACTTTGTTGGACACCCTTGTAACCCATGTTGGTATCCCTTCAAATGGTAGCACAACAGACAATACTTGTATACAGACTTATGCTTCCAAGTACCTTTGGTATATTGGAAGTCCCCTACGTATCCTGAAACTAGCCATAGATCAAATGATCGGTCGCATGACTGCTATAGTGCCACTTCGAACAACTCTTAGGAATATACTCTCTAGTACTTAGATAATTGGGTATTATGACTACGGGTATGGTCTAGCCTCCTTATTTGGTGCCATGAGATATTGGGTCGAGTAGTATTGTTCGACCCTACACGTATACTAGAGAGCTATAACATAGGGCTAACCCTTGTCTGTAGGCACCCTGAAAACCCTAACCCTTGGGATGGAAACATAATAGAAAAGGAACAGAGAAGATTTATTGCAGTGCAACCTTGCCTCCTGCATTCGAGTTGCAAAATTACTACACATTTTTTCATGTTAAGAATTTGGGTATTTCGACACTACACTAGTATTTAGATCAGAGTATAAAAATGCCCAAATTATTAAAAAAAAGAGAGAAAAAGGAAAAAAAAATGATTATGTTTCCTGCTAACACCCTTATTTGAGACCTATCTCATTGGATTCCCCTTTTCGCCCGAATCATTTTGATACCTATCATTTTTAACTTTGTTTTTTTACCTACCCACACTTATTTGAGAACTATCTCATTGGATTCCCATTTTTCCATGATTGTTGTGATGCCTATCATTTTTAACTTTTGTTTTACATGTACACACCCTTATTTGAAATCTATCTCATTGGATTCCCCTTTTCTCCCCGATCGTCGTGATACCTCTCATTTTTAACTTTTTTTAACCTCATGGACCCATACCGTTCCTCACACCCTTATTTCCTGCTTATGCCATTGGTCTCCTCTCACTGCCCTAATCATCATGGTATATATCACTTTTCTTATTTCTTGTCTCTGGACCCACCCCTCATCCCCTCATGTCTCCCACACGCTAAGAAGAAACCAATTAGAAACTGAATACTGACCTTACTACCCTTCAAGCCCAAATAAGTGGGGACATTCCAACCATTCATGCAAAAATGGACCACATCTAAGCCAACTCGATAGCCAAATTGTTGAAGTCCATTCCACTCTCAATGGATTCATGAACAAATTCCAAGGTCCTTCCTCTGACCCACCTATCTATACTTAAGGTGTTGACTAGAACCAACCTCAACACTCTCATTCCAAATCCCTACCTCGTAACCCCTGTCTCCCTAGAGTCGAGGTCAACAAATTTGATGGATCAAATCTATTGATATTATGGTAGCTATGGGAGGTATTAACCTCCACTTGTAACCTTTAACGAGACTAGAATATTCTGGGAAGCAAGAGAAACCCTAAAGCCTTGGACAATAACCCTAGAAGACAAGTCGGCTAAAGAGAATAATTAATATTGAGTTTTTTAGCCCCCAAGAAGAGAAGTTGGTCAAGACAACTAAGAATGATCAGTATAAATAGAGGGCTCTAGAGCTCATTTTTGACTCACTCACTCGTAAATACATAAAACCAGTTGTGTGCAAGTTTGGAGAGGAGTTGCAATTGCAGTTGCTGCAACTTGCATTTCGGTTTCTGGCTTGGACTTTCTGCTTGGTCTTTGGTTATATTTTTTTGGTGTGCTAGCCTTGGTTGGGTATTGATATGCTACTATATTTCTTCTCTCTATTAAGGTTAAGGTGCTCGGAGTGGCCTTTGTGCCTATGGTTGGGTGACAATATTGCTATGTTGTCTATGGTTAAACGAGCACACCCACTTTTCTAACAATTTATGGGGACACGCCTCCTTCAATCAGTCTAAACACCGGAAGGAAGCTAATCCATAATATTATTGATCTCATTGAAGAACTATCACTAGGTTTTCTCGCAGGTGCAGTTACTGAAGCACTGCCTCTAGGGTTACTAGCAGGTGCAATTGCAAACCCTAAAACCTCTTTCCCAACACCTTATGATGGAACACTTCACTTAAGGAGAGGATATTCTAGTGTGCCTTAGTACAACGCACCTATTGGCACTCTCAGAAGGAAAAAAACTCAAGGTTGAGATTTTGTGTAAAAGTCAACCTTTGACTAATCAAAGTCAAAGTTTGACCAGCTATCAGTCAACATAAATCATGAATGAAATGATAGATCATCTACAATATTCATCTCTTATAGGAACTCTTGAAGACGACATGTGGATAATTGAAAGTGGAACTTCTAGGCATATGATAGGAGACCAAGTTAGACTCTCTAGTCTGAATGAAAAGAAGACATCCTACAAGGTATAACTTGGAGACAATAACACCTATCTAGTCGAAGGAATTGGTCAAGCGTCCATCAAATTGAAGTAAAGTAACAATGTTCATTTGAGTAATGTCTTATATGTACCTAGTTTAGAAAAGAATCTTGTATATATATATTTCCTAGAAGACAAAGGAAATAGAATAGGCTTTGTATATGGTGAAGTACTATCTTGGTCTAGAGACTCCAACATAGAGAATTCTAGAGTTATTGGAACTCATGAAGGAAGATTATATAGACTACTAGAATGTAATGATGAATATCTTATACATGATGAAGTTAATCCTAGTGAGCTTTGGCATGGAAGGTATGCTCAACTTAACTATCAAGCATTATATTTCCTCGAGAAAATGGTTGAAAGAATAACATAACTACGATCTACACATGAAGGAATTTGCAGAGGATGTGCTCTTGGTAAAAATGTTAAGAATCCATTCTCAAGTAGAAATAATATATCTAAGGAAATCCTAGATCTAATACATTCAAATGTTTGTGGTCTGATGCCAATCAAATATCTAGGAGGTTATCTTTATTATGTAATCTTCATAGATGATTATTCAAGAAAGACTTGGTTATCTCTGTTGAATACAAAGGATGAAGTTTTCAGCAAGTTTCAAGAATCCAAAGAAAAAATAGAAAACCTCACAAGCAAGAAAATCAATACTTTGAGAACAGATAATGGAGGAGAATACACATCCAAGGAATTTGTTTCCTTTAGCAAATCAACAAGGATTAGGAGGGATATAACAACTCCTCATAATACTCAAAAAAATGGTGTAGCAGAAAGGAAGAATAGATCCATTGAGGAAACTGTGAAGGAACTGATGAATGATCATGGTTTATCCATGTATTTATGGGGAGAAGCAACCATGACAACAATAAATTTTCATAACAAAATTCCCCACTGCATATTGAAGGATATGACTCCAGAAGAATCCTTCTCAAGAAATAAACCCAATGTGGAGCACTTAAGAATCTTTGGGTTCTCTCTTTACATTCATATTCCCAAGGATAAAAGGAAGAAACTAGAACCCTCATGAAAGAAGGGCATATTTGTTGGATATAGTGAATCATCCAAATCCTACAAAATCTATATTCCAAAACAACATAAGATTGAAGTCAATAGAGACATAACCTTCAATGAGAAGATGGATTTCAAGTAATCTATAGAAGGATACATGGAAGAAGAAGAATATAAAGAGTCTAAAGAAGAAAGAACATGTCTTCCAGAAAGTCAGAATGAAGAACCATAACATATTGATCATCCGATGCAACCATGTGAACCTATTGAATCAGTCACTATACCCAAAACTAGAAAACGTCCAACTTGGCTTGAAGCTACTCTACAAGAAGAAGACTCAAAGATTCAAGTGGCACCTTCATAGAAAGAAAAAAGCCCAAAATATTTTCCAATTATGCAACATGTATGACAAATATTATAAATGAATAACCTACCACATTTGAAGAAGCATCTCAGAAGAAACAATGGAAATAATCCATAACAGAAGAACACCAGTCTATCATGAAAAATTATGTGTGGAAAATTGTGCCTAGACCCAAGGAAAAATTAGTGGTAACTTCAAAATGGCTCTATAAGATCAAACATGAGGTAGATGGAAGTATGGAAAAATACAAGGCAAGGTTTGTAGCTAGAGGGTTCTCCCAGATAGAGGAAGAAGGTTATGATGAAACCTTTTCTCCTTTTTCAAGATATACTTTTATTAGAGCCATTATGTCTCTTGATTATTCCATGGGATGGAGTCTACATTAGATGGATGTAACGACAAATTTTATCAATCGAGAAATTGAAGAAGAAGTATACATTGAATGACCTCAAGGTTTTGAGGTACATTCCAGAGACACTCATGTTTGCAGATTAAAGAAAGCCCTATATGGACTCAAGCAAGCTCCAAGAGCTTGGTATGCTAGAATAGACAATTACTTAATAAGACCTGGTTTCTCTAAGAGTCATGCAGATCCAAATCTCTAATACAAGGTTGTGAACAATGCACTTGTGATTATACCACTATATGTCGATGACTTATTCTTGATAGGTGCATAGTCTTTCATCACCTAGTGTAAGAAGGAAATAGATTATGAGTTTGATATGAAATATCTTGGTCTCATGCACTATTACTTGGGACTAGAAGTATGGCAAAAGCGTGGTGAAATATTCCATGGACAAGGAAAGTATGAAGTGAAGATTCTTCAAAAATTTGGAATGATGGATTGCAAATCCATGGCCACTCCTATGACCACAGATATAATAAAAGTAAGAGACTCAGATTTTGATCTAGTAGAACCATCCCTATATCATAAATTTATTGGGCCATTGATGTATCTAGTGAATACTTGACCATATATTTTCTTTGATGTAAACACCTTAAGCCAGTTCCAGGTGGAACCCAGACATGAGAATTGGATAGATGCAAAGCATGTTCTAAGATATATTCGTGGAACACTCAACTATGGTTTAAGATACACCTCATCCAGTGATATACAACTTCATGGGTTCAGATTGGGAAGGGAGTGCAAAAGACAAAAGGAGTACTTCAGGGATGTGTTTCAGTTTGGAATCTGCTATGATATCATGGGCTGAAATGAAACAAAATCATATTGCAAAAAATTATGTTGCACTTAGAACAACAGAAGCATAATATATTGCATCATGTGAGGGATGTATCGAAGCAGTATGGCTAAGGAAGATGATTTATGGATTATTTGATCAGGTACCAGATTCAACCATAATATACTGTGACAATCAAAGTTGTATAATGATATCACAACACCCATAGTTTCATGACCAATCGAAACACATTGAGATCAAATACTACTTTATTCGTGATAAATTCCAGGAAGGAGAAGTGAAACTCCATTATATCTCCACAGATGAGTAGGTAGAAAATATTTTGACAAAGCCTTTGTCCAGGATAAAGTTTGCGTACTGAAAGGACAAGACATGGCTCATGGAGATAAATACATTAGTTGCAAGGGAAAATATGGATCTCCAAGTTGGGAGGGAGCACTGATACATATTATTGATTCATGGGAAGTCATTTTTCCAACTTGGAAAATGGTCCAGGTTGGGAAGTGTAGTGTACCTTTTTACTACCCAGGTTTCCAAACCTCTCAGTTACCGTTCTGTACATGGAATTACAGAATTCATACTGGGCTTTATAAGAATGCATTTAACACAATTAAACACACTTAAAACTCAGAGTAAAATATATGGGTACTTCTATAATTAAACAAGCCATAACATTCATCATTAATTCATTTACACAGCGGAAAACATGATACATAGACAGCGTAGTCATGATCAACATGATTAAAGCATAATTCAATATACTTATCTTTTAACAACTGTAGAAATCACCAACCAAGTGCAGGCCTTCCACGAACCTCCCAGCCTTAGACCACACTGTTCTTCAATATCAACAGTGGGTCACCCCCGAGCTGGGACCGAGCTCCACCCAAGGAAAAGAATCCTAGGCTTGGCTGAGGTTACAGGGAAGACATCACAGAAATATATGGAAGGATTCTTCCCAGAGATGTCGTCTTATGCCCACTACTACCCGACCTCATTCCCCACATGCCTGTTCTGCCCGGGAGTATACACCTTCACACGTACAGTCCATCGGTGCTAACCTCCCCTTCTGGGTCTTGGCAACAGGCCGTATCAGGAAGTCTCAGAGCCTGAAGCTAGTGCTGGACACTCTCTGGAAGAAACCACTTCCCAACGAACTCTCTCACCTGGAGAGAATTTCTCACAAGACCCCACGCAATCCAGCTCTGTGTGGTCACAACACCCCACGGGATAAATAGACACAGGTTTTCTGGTTCAAGCGGTGTACACGGTTTCTTCATACAAACACAGGCTTAACGACTTCCGATATGAATCCGGGTATCTGGAAGAGGTCCGACCGGTTCTACGCTCAGAGGTTCGGTTCCGAATGGAGGAGATCCCTTCCCACGGTTCAGCTCGGCTCTTTTATTTGCATGCACCAGGGTTGACATTTGTCCCCCTAGGAACTGCATGCGTACCACTACGTGCATCCCCTTTGCACGTTCCCTCCCTTGCCAGGAACTTAGGATAAAAACGGAAATGCACATGTTTCTTTTAAAATAATATTAAAATATTATTTCCCAGGCTTAAGCCCCTAGGCTTAGCCCCTAGACTCATCACTCAGCCCCTTTCCCACCTTCCAGCCCCTAATCCCTTGCCCACTCTGTGGACGCTCAGTCCCCCATCACTCATTCATCGTGGTTGGTCTGCACTGGCGATGTTTATATTTTATTAATTGATCTGCCTACATATAGGTACATCAACAGGCTCCTGGCCTTCAACACTTAGGCTCCCTGGCCTATCAAAACACATAAGCCTACAGCTTATGCAAAACTTGGCTCACCTGCCTATAGAACACATTTACAATTCTTTTCATATAACATGATTTGTAATGAGGCTCGGCCTTGGGGACACTACAGGAAGCTCCTTTCCATTCCGAAAAGTGGTTTGATATTTCTGACAAACAAGCATTTTCCAGTTCTGAAAATGGTCCAGATTGGATAGTCATTTTTGTAATGAAAATTGTTCAATAGATTGTTGATGTACCATAGACAATGATTCCCCTTGTGGCTAGTGTGGGGGAATGGTGTAGAAAAATCATTATTCTTGGCAATCACCCTGAGTAATGGTCAAGTAGAACGGTCTTCCTTGTTGGGAAGTCATTCTTTCGAAGTTCACAATTGTAATCAATTTTGAAGAATGGTCTATTTTGGAGGTTGGTGCAGGACATTCATTTCCTTAGGAAATGGTCCGGACATCCATTCCCTAGGAAAGACTCATTCTTATTAGATTACTGAGAGGGCAGTGAATCAGTAATAGAGCAATCTAATTTTTTAAACCATAAAATGCAAGTGTTATATCAATGTAGCATTGTCATCCAATATTTGTAGAGTAAATAAAAAATGAAAAAATGAGCAACCATACACATACATAGTACACCAATGTTTTTATCTGGAAACCCAAAGCGGGACAAAACCACATAATGATTTTTCTTTTATGTCTTTAAGAATTACATTCATTGGAATTACCAACTTCCTTTGTTTTCCAGCTGCAACTGGAAGGAGGCTCCAACCCCCTAGTTTCTCAGGCTACAACATGAGGGAAGCTCCAACTCCCCAATTCTCTGGCTACAACCAAAAGGAGGCTACAACCCCTTATGTTCTTCGACTACAACTGGAAGGTGGCTACAACCACATGTCCTTGCCCCGTTCAACCATCCTCTCATAGAAATAGAATGATGGAACACTTTCACACTATCACTATGAGATATATTGTTTTAAACCTATACCAATCAACTTAAACCAAACAACCCGCACCAAACAACCTGTAACAACCTTGTTGAAATGTGGCTTATTCTAGAGAGTGAACTTGTAGAGAGTGCCATGTACGAAATATTTTTTGTATGGATATGAAAATGGTACAAAGAATACTACATACTATACTCTAACCAATACATTTGGTCTTACTAAATTTGGATCTTTTATGAAGAAGTTATGCCATTTTTAACCGAAACATCTTAGAAAGCATCATCAAAAGAATTTATCCTTCCTTGAATTTTGGCCTTCTTTACTTCACCTTCCCTCTGAAATCCGTCTTAGATATCCTTAGGTTAACTCAGTTACTTGTAGATATTCAATATGCTCAAGTATATTTAGATGAGAGACCCTTGTCTCTTATTTATACTTTTATGTAGCTTCCTCAAGGGATTACCTTCTAACCATCTTAAACCACTTTCCTTATTTTAGGGATAACCCACTTCTAACCACTTGTCCACTTAGTAATTTCTCCATTAAATTTATTATTCAAATAATTTCTTTCGTATCCACTTTGACTTATAGTACACTCATCACTTCACTTTATTATTTAAATAGTTTCTTCTTTGCAACCACTTTGACTACTTTGACCTTTTGGGGCTTCTAGATGACTCATGAGGGTTCTCCAACTTCACATGGCCATAAATGTATAACCGTGAGGAATTATGTGACATTCCACATACCACCTAAAATGGCATGACATGTAATATCCATATAGAATAGTCTTACCTTCAAATATATTAAAACGCATACCATTATACATTGAAAAAACTTGGGTCCATTATCGAAACCGTTGTGCTACTGGACTTTCTTCAAGGATTGACATCAATGAAAACCAACCCAAATAATCAACAATTTATGCCTTTGGCATTGATGGCAACACTCTGATGCAATATTGAATTCATATCACTCATGCTCCCCCTATGACCATCTCTCCCCTTGGAACCATGCCTTTATGATCTTTCTCCAAGCATTTACCTTTGCATATGATAAATATCTCCCCCTTTGTCATCAATGTAAAAGGTATCTTTCCATCTGGGTATGCTCCCCCTGACTGAACTCTTCCTAAAACTGATCTCCCAACCTAAACTGTCCTCTTTATGGTGCCTCCTCATGTAAATCTAATACATATAAAATAAGCATTCAAAAGCATTCATTTTGGAGTAGAAATTACTCCTAGTCTCTGGTGAAGATACTCAAAGGCTTCTCATGGAAGTGGCTTCGTAAATATGTCTTCCACTTATTCTTTTGTGCCCACATATTCAAATATGATGTTCTTCTCTGCAACATGTTTTTGTAGAAAGTGATACTTGATTGGAATGTGCTTCATCTTGGAGTGCATCACCGGGTTTTTTGAGATACTAATGGCGCTTGTATTATCACAATAGATTGGAATGGGCTCATCATACTCAACCTGTATGTCTATCAAAGTTTTGTTCATCCATAGAACCTGTGCACAACATCTTGTTGCTTCAATATACTCTGATTCGACTGTAGATAAAGATATTGATGATTGTTTCTTGCTTAGCCAAGATACTAAACAATCTCTCAAGTAGAATGTTGCTCCACTGGTGCTTCATCGATCATCAATGAAACCTACCCAATCTGCATCTATGTAGGAAATAAGTGATAGATTCTTTCCTTTCTTATACCACAATCCAAAATCTTATGTTCCTTTGAGATATCTAAAAATCCTCTTCAATGCTAAGACATGGGATTCCTTTGGTGATGATTGAAATCGTGCCACCTGTCCAAATGTCTACATTACATCTAGTTTGGATGTTGTCAAATATAGTAAGCTACCAATCATTGACCTGTAGTGCCTCTGGTCTGTAGAATTTGAATCATCATCTTTGCTCAACTTTCAATTGGTTTGCATAGGAGTGGTAACTGGTTTGCAATATTCCATTCCAAACCTCTTTAGCATTTATCTGATATACTTATTTTGAGAAATAAAAATTCTTTGGTTTCTTTGATGTATCTGAAGACCTAGAAAGAAGGATAGCTCTCCAAGTAATGACATTTCAAATTCATTCTACATATCCTTTGCAAATTTCTAGCTTAACCTATCATCAGTACTTCCAAAAATAATATCTTCAACGTAAACTTCAATTAATAAAATACTATCTTGAGTTACCTTGATGTAGAGGTTGTTGTATGCACTTCCTTTTTTGAAGCCTGTATATTGTAGATATTTATCTAGTCTAGAGTACCATGCTCTAGGATTTTAGACCATACAAGGCCTTTTTCAATTTACACACATAATCTGCGTTCTCTGACAACTGAAATCCTTCTGGTTGTTCAATGTAGACTTCTTCTTCAAGTTCCCCATTCAAAAAGGTTGATTTCACGTCCATCTAATACACTTTAATATTCTTGGAGTATGCATAACCTAAAAACAATCGAATTGCTTCCATTCTGGCAACTGGGGAAAATATCTCTTCAAAGTTGATTCCTTCAACCTATGTGTATCCTATACATATGAATATAACTTTGTTCCTTGTAACTTGTCTATATTTATTCAATCTATTTTTAAAAACCCACTTTGCGCCAATCACATTCTTATTATTTGGTCTTGGAACCAATTCCCAAGTGGAATTCTTCTCTATTTGATCCAATTCTTCATCTATGGCCTTATTCCATAATTCATCCTTGCTGGCCTCTTCAAAACTGTTTGGTTCAATCGTAGATAAGAGTGTTAGGTGTGTTTGTTCTTGTGAATG
>ML780096.1:83955-107382 GCA_009831015.1 Picea engelmannii
CTTCGTGGCCGTTCTCGACGAGCTGTTCGCCAAGACCTGCGTGAAGCCTTCGGAGATCGACATTCTCATCGTCAACGTTTCTACTTTCAGCCCGGCGCCGTCGCTGGCAGCGTGGATTGTAAACCGCTACAAGATGAAAGAAAACGTCAAGACCTTCAATATCTCCGGCATGGGCTGCAGCGCTAATGTCATAGCTGTGGACATGGCCAAGGACCTCTTCAAGATCTACCGCGATTCCTATGCCTCCGCGCGTCTCTAATCGACGTCTCAGGAGGTGCCGTGAGGAGGAACATGGCCACATTGGGCCCCAAAGTTCTCCCCATAACGGAGCTGCTCTACTATGCATACAATATGATATGCATCAAAGTCCTGAAGATGAATTTGAAGCCTTATGTTCCTAATTTCAGGTTCGCCTTCCAGCATTTCTGCATTCATCCCGGGGGTCGAACTGTGATCAGCGGAATCGGGAAAAGCCTGCAACTAACTGATTACGACTTGGAGCCCTCTCGCATGGCTCTCTACCGGTTCGGGAACACCTCTACCAGCGGGCTCTGGTATGAAGCCGCTTACATGGAAGCCAAGCGACGCTTTAAGGCGGGAGATCGCATTTGGCAGATAGCACTCGGTTCAGGATTCAAGTGTAACAGCGCTGTCTGGAAAGTGATGAAAGAAACCCATCCTTTGGAGACCACTGTTTGGGATGACCGCATCGACCGGTATCCTTGTAATACTCGTAAAGATTACACTGATGATTACTGTAACAAATGGTTTGATCGGTTACGAGCATGAATTCATGCAAGCTAGGATCATCGGAGTACAAAAAATGGTGAATTTAACCTCTGCTGACATCACAACTATCTGAATCACTAGTCCAAAATTACATTATCGGGTTTTAGGTAGCACTCTAAATAAAATCTTGTTAGTTTAGATACCAATATTCAATCTAAAGTAAAGTTGGTTAATGATTGTAAAGTAAAGTTGGGTAATGATTGTAAGGTAAGAGTTAATGATAAAGGTGTGATTCATGTTTATGCTAAGAATGATGAAAGAAGAAAAATAGATGATGTTTATTATGTACTTGGTATGAAATGTAATCTGTTAAGTGTTGGATAATTGATAGAAAAAAAGTACAGAGTGTTCTTCAAGAACAAGGTATGTACAATTTATGATAAGTATTGAAGTAAGAAGTTAATTTTCATAGTAGAGATGACAAAGAACATAATGTTTCCACTTATTATGAGAAATGATTTGACTGACTCTTTGAATGCCTATAAAGATAAAGGTTTGGATGAGTCATGGTTATGGAATTTGAGATATGGCCATTTACATTTTGGAGGTTTAGATTTTTTCCAGAAGAAGCAAATGGTGAAGGGGTTGCCCAATATTCAGCAACTAGCAAGCTCGTGTGAGAGTTGTATACTTACAAAGCATCACATGTATAAATTTATTTATGGAGTTTCGTACAGGGAGAAAGTTCCATTGGAACTTGTTCACACAGACTTATGTGGACCAATGCAAAAATATTCATTTACTGGTAATGTCTATTTTATGAATTTTATTGATGATTTCAGTAGAAAAACTTGGATTTATTTGTCGAATCAGAAGTCTGAAGTTTTTGATATATTTAAGAGGTTTAAAGTTATGGTTGGAAAGGAGAGTGGAAAATATATTAAAGTATTGAGATGAGACAAAGGAGGTGAGTATGTGCTAACTGATTTCATGGAGTTTTGTCATTACCATGGAATTAAGAGACAATTTACTACTCGTTATACTCCAAGACATAATGGAGTAGCTGAAAGGAAGAATCAAACCATTATGAATATGGCTCGAAGTATGTTAAAGGAGAAACATATTCCAAATGAATATTGGGGAGATGCAGTTGTTTGTTCAGTATATATTCTACTGAAATCTTGGAGTGGTAAGAATAATACTGTATCTCATTTGAGGATTTTCGGGTGTGTTTCTTATGCACGTGTACCTGAAAAAATGAGGATAAAGTTGGATGAAATAAGTGAGAAATGTGTATTTGTTGGATATAGTGAGTAGTTTAAGGCATATAGACTCTAGAATACCATCACAAAGAAGTATGTTGTCGAAAGAGACGTTGATTTCAAAGAAGAAGAGGCCTGGGATGGTAACATTGACAAAATTGTTTTAGGGGGGGTTGAAATATCTCATAAAGATGACGATGGAGATGAGAAGGCCGTAAACGGTTTACAACTAATTCCACAGTCACATACACCTCAACAAGAACTCTTGTAAGACAATCACCAAGAGTCATCCCATCACAACTAAGAACGTCCAGAACATATGAGCATGGTTAGCCATCAGGTCATGGTGGAAAACAAACATGATCGGAGGTAAGTAATGAATCAAATCCTACTTTATCTTCATTAAGAAACAAAATTAGAGGTCAGAAGATTAGAAGTTTAAGAGAATTGTATGATCAAAATGATGAAGTAGATCAAGTTTCAAATTTTGCATTAATTGCATATGATCCTGTAAATTTTGATGATGTTGTTAAAGAAGAAGTTTGGGTGGAAGCCATGAATGAAAAAATTGATGGTATAGAAAAGAATAATACTTGGGAACTTGTAGATTTTCTTGAAGTTAAAAATTGTATAGGTGTTAAATGGATTTACAAGACTAACTTAAATGCTAAAGGTGAAGTTGAGAAGCACAAGGCAAGGGTTGTAGCTCAAGGGTTCAGTCAACAACCCGGTATTGATTATAATGAAACTTTTGCACCTGCAGCCAAGATTGATATAGTAAGAATGGTGTTAGCCATTGATTATAATGAAACTTTTGCACCTGCAGCCAAGATTGATATAGTAAGAATGGTGTTAGCCATTGCTGCTCATAATAAACGGTGCATGTACTAGATGGATGTAAAATCTTCATTTTTAAATGGTTTTATGGAAGAAGAGGTTTATGTGAAACAACCTCCAAGTTATGAGATTGATGGACAAGAAATTAAGGTCTACAGGTTAAAGAAAGTGTTGTATGGATTGAAATAAGCACCCAGATTATGGTATAGCAGAATTGATGAATTCTTGAATAGTGAAGGATTCAACATGATTCCAAGTGAACCAACTCTTTATAAAAAGGTAAATTAGAAAGTTAAACCCTTGATTGTATGCTTATATGTTGATGATTTAATTTTCACTAGAAATATTTCAGTGGATGAGTTTAAAACAACCATGAAAACTGAGTTTGAAATGACTGATTTAGGAATGATGAAGTATTTTCTAGGCATTGAAGTAAATCAATCTGAAGATGGTATTTTTATTTTTCAAAATAAGTATGCAAATGACATATTGAAAAGGTTCAGGATGGTGAACTGTAAACTAGCTGTAACACCAATTGCAACTGGAACAAAACTCAATAAGAAGGATGAGGGGTCATGTGTTGATCCAACTCTGTATAAAACACTGGTTGGAAGTATTATGTATTTGACAACAAGAAGACTTGATATTATGTTTGTTGTAAGTTTGATTTCTAGATTTATGGAGACTCCGAAGAGCACCCATTGGAAAGCTGTAAAAGGATCCTGAGATATGTTGTTGGAACAACCAGTTATGGTGTTTTGTACACATCATATTAAGATTTTAAGTTAATTGGATATATTTGTAGGTAGCTTAAATGACAAAAAGAGAACATTAGGAAATGTGTTCAGCTTTGGATCAAGAGCTCTAGCTTGGGCTTCAAAGAAGTAACCCATTGTGACTTTATCATCTGTTAAGGCAGAGTATGTTGAAGCAACAACTTCTGCATGTCACACTGTGTGGATGATAAGGATTGTGAGTGAGTTGTTGCATGAACAACAAGAACCAACTCATATTTTATGTGATGATAAATCATCCATTGCACTGTCACGTAATCATGTTTTCCACAAGAAAACTAAGTATATTGATACAAAATATCATTTTATTTGAGAGCTGATAAACAATGATGAAATTTGTAGAGTTTTTCAAATCTAAAGATGGAATTATTTGAAATACACAGAAAGAATATCGGGGTTTGTGAACTGTAATATTGAAAATTTTTGTTTTTGGGTGAAATGATTAAGGGGGAGAATGTCATAAATTAATCCTTCCACCGCAAAAAAAGATGACTTATCTCAACCCATCAAATTTTGAAGAGATACAATTGCCCAGAAGTTAATTGCCACTTCCTTAACCACCTTATTCATTTAATGATCATCACCGCCACATCGTTTCATTTTTAGCTGATCGAATTTCAAAGGGGTAATAAATCATTTATGTTCTGGAAAAATGTAAATTCAACTTAGGTATAGTGAAGGGGCAAGTTAACCGATTAAGAATTTGTATATATATCCATGTAATTATGATTTTAGTGAGACAAACAAATAGAGAGAAAATTGATAATGAAATTTTTAGTGTTATCAAGGGATTTTATACTCTGTTTATGTTTGTATCTAAGTTTGTAAACTCATGATGATGTTCAGATTTGTTACAATGTAATTTATTTTCCTTTATCATGCATCCTCTATCTACTGTGTGAAAACTTCAGTTAAATCCTTATGTTGTGTAGTGTTTTGTTGTAGAATGCTATTGAGTTTTTAGTACATAAGTACTGGGTGAATTTATTGTTGCAAGGAATGATTCAATGAAGTTATTTTATTGTTGGAATCTAATTTTTTAGTCTGCTGTTATAATTCCTATGTTTTTGTTATAACTCTTTTTTTGGTTGTAAAGTCATTTTTACTCTCTGCTAAAACACCTCTTGAAAAGGTTGTTGTAGAACAAAGTATTAATCTCTGTGTATGATGCAGGAGTGATCCACTTTAGTTTTTTTGTTGTAAAAACTTTTTTATTATTTGTTGAAACACGTTGATGAAACACCTACCTGTAGCTTACAGGCGCTGCTCAAACACATTGTTGAAACACATATTAAAACACGCTGCAGAAACACCTGACTGCAACTTGCAAGTGTTGTTACACAATGCTGAAACAACTCGTGTAATAGTTTGTTATTATTTTGTGAAGCACTCCCCTGCCTCCCTCATTATTGTTAATCTATGTAGATTGCCCAATATCTCTTCTAGTTAAAAAAGACATTTGCTTTGGAAAATAACTTGAGATATAAGCTCCTCGCATGACAAAGCGTTGACATGTATGATAATTTTATAATTTAATACCAAAGTTTAAAAGACTGAGCATTTATGGATGTGATTTAATATCAACTCTATTAGTGAAATGGAAATTGCCATGTTTTCAATTATATAATTTAATACCAAAGTTTAAGAGACTTAGCATTTATGGATACGATTTAATATCAATTCTAGTGTGGAATGGAAATTGTTTGGTACCATTTATTGATAATGATTTAATATCAACTCTATTTGTGAATTGTAAATTGTTTTGTCATGTTTTAAGGTATAGGGTAGATTTTTTATTCGCTTTAATTGTATACTTTTAAGGACTTTCCATCATTACACGTTCGGTTCCCAAGAACATAGAAATCTGAAAGAACATAATCTGAGATGTTTTTATAATAATGAATCAACTTTATAATGGGTCTTTATGCCATTTTTAAAGAAATATTTCATAATAATAAATCAATATATAAAATCTTCATATTGTGTTTTATTATTAATATTGATGTGAAAGATATTACTAATTCACTTACTCAATATTTTTTACGATGTGAAATGATAATATGTTTTTTATTTTTTTATATTTAAGTTTATCTATATTTTTAAAGATATTTACATCCTAAGTGTTCTCCTTGTAAAATGATATGTATCGATGTGATGCCATTCCACCTAGCTACATCATAAAATTGAAATTCAGGTTTTGTTTTTTTTTTGAAGATGAGAGCGCTCTCAACTCTTTTAGATAGTGATAAGTTTTAGCAATACAAGATGTGATCATTTTTTATACACAATATGTCTTCCAAGAACTTTTCCATTTTTTTGTTGTTGTATTATATGGTATATGTTTTCCAAGAACTTTCTCATTTCTTTTGTTGTATTATATATAGTAGATCATTAGTAAAAACGACAATTTTCCATAGGTTAGTGCACCCATTAGAATCACGTTTCACTCACTATTTTTAGCAACCAAGATTGTGATACTTTTTTATCCACAATATGTCTTTCAAGAACTTCCCCATTTCATTTGTTGTATTATATTCAATGTTAGACCATCCGTAAAAACAAAATTTTTCCATAAGTTAGTGCATCCATTGGAATCACGTTTCCCTCACTATTTGTTTCCCATGATAGAACCATCACAACCATTAAAAACTAGTAAAGATTCACTAGCCATCTTATTCCCATCAACAAGGGAATCTTATTAGCGGTTTCCATGTCCAACCAATTAAACAAAAGTAATTGAGTACCATTTACCATACTCAAGAGGTATCGTTTCTTCAGTTACACAAGCAAAACAATCAATTACCTTCAAGTTCCTTTTAGATTCTATTTATTTAATTGTTTTTTCCTTTGACTATCCATGTAGGCTATCATGGCATATGAGTCTAGGCTATGGCTAACCTCATTAATCTTCAATCTCCCAAGGACAAGAAGCCAAGATTAGTTGAATAGGTTCCCATGAACTCTAGTGTCATTGACCGATGATTCATATTCTCAATCAATGACCAATGATTCATATGTGCTTAATGAATTATTCATATGTTCTCAATGAATGATTCATATGAATTTTATCAATGAAAAATTAGCAGTAATATATGAATGGTATGACTCAAACTAATGTGTTGTAGTTTTTTCATTTACACATTTAATGTTGGCTTGTATAATAGTGGTAACACATAAAATGTTAAGGCACAATTTCGTTACTGCCATTTATTTTTGTAGGTTCCATTGGATTTGAAAACAATTTATTACATTGGAAATGTAGGTGTTTAATTAACATGAAATTATGTGTGGAGTTAAAACATATTGGCATTGATTTTTGAAGTAAGGATGTAAATATCATGAAAAAACAATATTAAAATTGAATGGAAGTAAGGAATGGAAATCGTGGCAAGCATTAAAATGTCTCCATCAGAATGTACGTAGAAATGTATATAGGAAAAAAGGAAGTGAAGGTTAGAAAAATGGATACCTCTCTAATCTCTTAAAAAAATATTAGATATGACTTGACTTAATCTTTTTAAGAATATTAGATATGACTTAATTAACCTGAGTATAGAGAATAGGAAAGTATATGAAGATTATTTCGAAAATACTAAAAACAATAAAGGGGGTCGTCCACAATGAATTGTCTACCCCAATAGACGAGTTTTACTTAAATCTAGATTAAATGGACTCGAGTTTGAACTTGTTACCAAATAATGATCCTTGATCAATAATAATTTATATGTCAATTAAAATTTCCAAGGTTTAATACGTCTTATTCATTAATTGTTTCAACACTTGTAATCACTAACCTCTTGACTAATTTGGTAGTTTTGCATGAGAATGTCTCCATCAATTTCATTCGACATGTATCATACTTATGAGTATATTTATAGATGAGTGGTATAAGGGGCTAGATTTAGGCTTTGGCTTGTAAGGTCACAGGTCCAAATCTTGTAGCTTTCAATAACTATATTGATTGGTAATCATATGAATTTTTCATATAACTTAAGTCTTAATTAAAAATCAATGAAGAACTTCACACCTACCCATTCAATTTTAAAAACTCAATACCATGTGTGGTGCTCTTCATCTCATGGGTAAAATAATCCCAATATTACCAAGACCAAGTTCACATGCTAGGTTTGTTAATGTTTTTTAGTTTGTGTGATAATCGAGTTTAAAGAGAGGTGAGCCCCTTATAATTGACATTTAAATATTTAACTTCCAACATGTAACCTTAATTCATAAGGTAAGATTTCATTTTTTCTTTGGCAATTTTTCTAAACCTTTCTCTTCATATTAATCTCATTCATAAGCCTTTGTACCATTGAATGGCAAGGTTTGACTTTCACTACAATAACCAGAGTTCCATCCTTGAAGGATATTCACATCTCCCTAGAAATTAATTTGGAAATGTACAAATGAAATAAAATTCCCATGTTTTATGAAGGAAGCAAGAAGAGGCCTTGCTCCATTCCAAAGTTTTTCCATCATTTCTCATCTAACAAGTCCATCTGCAGTTTTTGCCACATGACGTCTTAATTGGAAATCTCATACCTACATTGCCTACGTAAATACTTCTCAACTTATCAAATGCACTAGTCATCAATTCCACCATACATTTCATATTGTCTAAAACCCAATTTTCTATTGCAAATTTATACATATTTGTGTTCATTGACGTTTTGGAATACACATCGCAACATTTCCCAAAGATTCACAATCTTCATACGCTTTCCATTGCCTCTTGACGTGGCATCAAGGAAACTGACAAAATATACCATCATCCAAAATAAATAGTCAATTGCATATACATTTTTTCTTTGTCTATATCGACTTCTTGTCCAATTTGTTGGTTCTCACCATTGATATATTCCTTATTTCATTTTTCATATCAACTTTGCTTACTATTGTTACTTCTTACTAAATCATTTTTTTGTGTGTGTTTCCTGTATTTTCAAATTTCAAAAATACCTCTAATTTATGTTAGTTGTAATTTTTTCTTTTTATGTAATAAATGGTTTCTTTTCCAAATTAACTTTAGGATTTTCCATTCAATGCCTTCTTCAAATTGCAAAAGGATTCCAACTTTAATGCAATCAATATCATACATATGTCCTTACTTTGAACAACCCCACGATAACATATTCACATGTATACTCTCTCATTTGTACTTTTCAAAAAGTTATTAGTGGTAATGGTCATATTTTTATATGCTAGAACAACACTTTCATAGGAATATGGATGTTCCTCTTTAAACACTCTAAGTATATTTGCTTTTACATTTGCATTATGTCAATTGTAGGTAGAGAAAACCTATCCATATTCTAAGTTATAGTATTAATATTTATTATTTTAAATCAAATTTACAAAAATCATATCGACAAAAAAAATGGTCAGGGGTCCAGAAAAAATCGTTTCTTATTTATCGCGAAAACATCATAAATATATCGACAATTTATTTTTTTGAAGTAAGATTGTATAAAAGTCTGTCAAAATCATAGAGTAAAAAAAACTTCCATAGTTTCAGGCTGTAAACATTGAGCTTCCCCTGAGGGGAAACCATCTCAACCAACCTAACCATTCCAAATCTTTAGTCCTAGACATCTATTGACGTAGAGAGAGTCCAAAATTATGGCCCCTAACGGCGGTCGTTACAACAATGAAAATTGGAAACATAACCATAATAATCGTAGATAAACCAACTGTAGACAAAACAAGGTGGCCATGCAAAAAAAAGGACAACACAGACACCTGGGCATATCACCGATATGGGCTGTAATGCATCCACGCGGCTAGGAAGAAGGCGCTGAATGTCGAGTCCCCAGGGGGAGGCGGTTCCTCCTCGACTGGTGTCTTGTCTAGCTGCATGGCGTCCTCCAACTGTGGTGGAACATTCCCCTCTTGTTGGACATCCTCCAACTGGGATGGAAGCCCCTTTTCCTCGTGGTCTAGCTCGGCCTGGTCTGAAATTTATAGTGAGGGATCTGGTGCCAACATTGGTGTCGGAGCTGCTGCTGCTGGGGGGTGAAGATAACTCTGCATTGTTGTGTGAAAATGAAGGAATTGAGAGGATTTTCTGTCCAGGGTCTACAGGCCGAACCAGAGGTCATCCACATACCAACACAAGTCGAATACTAGGCTCTGCAATAGTGTGAGGCTTGTTTTCCATTCATAGTCTAGATCAGCGTAAGAGCCGACTCGAGAATGGTGTTGTTGACGCAAATTTTGGCTGGTTTCTAGACCATCCATCTGATAGCGAGTGTCGAGAGGTGGGGTCTGAAGCGATTGGGAGGCTGGAGAGTTGGGAGGAGCCAATGGGCCTAGAAGTGAAGCAGAGGCCGAATTTTTGGAAGGTCCTAAGTTGTAATCCAGCGAGGCCGCTGAGTAGTCCAGCCCCTCCAACCTGTTGGCCTGGGATGTAGAGAGGGGCGGGAGGATGGCTTGAGTTTGGGTTGACTGCGCCAAGGAGGAGGACGAGGTGGTTGATGATGAGGAGGATAAAAGGGAGGGAGCGGGAGGGGGACGGAGAACAAAATGGGGTTGGCTTGGCTACCAGGGTGACCCTCGTTTGGAATTCCCTCGAAGCCTGGGCATATCTGAAACACCGAGAGAGAGAAAATGAACCAGGAACAAACTGAGAGAGGGTGACAATAGACCACGGAAAGTTTGGGCAGGAGGTCGAGCTATGAAGAAAGCGACCAGGAAGGAATAAGTCATCCAAAGCCCCTGATGTGATTCAAATAACCCAAGGAGCTGGTGCAGTTCCATAAATAACTGCACGCGCAGAGTACAGGACGAATGAAGGTGTTGGTCCATTGGATGGACGACAAGGCAGAGAAGGGCGCACTAAGAGTAATGGTGCCTTGTCTCAAGTGCTATGAACTTAAAGGCATGAGGCAGGTGGGAGGGAGAGGCACACGGTCATCACTTGGCTAGCACCACGGAGGCTCTCTCCTAGCTTCTCCACTCGACGCGTGCTCTCCACTAGCACCCCATCCGAGGGAGTATATCGACAAACTTAAAAAAATACAAAAATATTCATATTTTTTTTTAATTTTTGAAACATTTAAAGCAATAATAACATCAAATAGACAGATTGTCACATGAATATGGAAATAAAATTGATATATAAGATATATAAGATGTCTAGTGATACATCACAAATAAAAAATGAATCATTTATTAAATTGTGATTCCCAAGTCATAAAAAAATATAATAAGTGTATCTCATGATTTTCATGACTCATCATGATTCATGACTCATCTATAATGAAATCAAATAAACTATCGATTCCCTCTATCTCTACCCATTTTACGGGCAAAGGTAATCGATGCAAAAAGTGATTTTCCTCTAGCACTAGGAGTAGGTTCCCTTGAGGCATGTGTGCCTCGTACTAGAGTTGAACGTCTTCTAGAATAACTAGAACACCCTTGAGACTAATGTCCCCTAGCAAAAGGTAGAGGAGGTAGACTGCTAGTGCTACCACTGGGTCTATCTCCCTCTAAATGTGAGTGTGGCTCTGATGGTGGCACACTCTAGACTTGACGTGAAACTGAATATCCTCTGGAACATCATGATCCAGCTCCTCAGAGATACCATTATCATCATCACTATCCTCTAGCTAATCAAGGGTAGTCTCAATAACAGGTTCCTCGACCTCCACCCTCCATGCAGCAATGGTGTCAATCCCATCCAATGAAATGGCCTTCGCATGAGGTTTTTTTCTCAAGCTACTTCACCCACAGCCTTAGATTGTAGTAGACGTAGACCAAATCATTAAGGCGTGGGGTATCCAACCTATAGGAGGATCATAAATTAATTTATTAGAATGTAAAGGAGCATAAATTTTAAATGACAATTTAATAATTTATAATTTTATAATGAATTTAAAATTTAATTTGAAATTCTCTAACTTGTTGCGCTTTTTGGTGTGTATTTTTTCAAATACACTCCAGTTGCACTCACAACCAGAAGAAATACATGTATGTCTAAGCACTTGAATTTCCATCTTCTGTAGAATAGGTACTTTTGCACCATAGTTTTCCCACCAAGTATCTACAACGAATTCGAGAAACATAAGAGAAGACAAGGATTTAGTTTAAAACAAAGAAACAACTTAAAAAGATCAATGATTAATCTGATAAATTGAAATTTGAAAAATGAATTTTGAAACTTAAAAGTTAAAACAAGGTGAAACTTACTTCGAATTATGTTATTCCTATCATTTATGGCCATGTCAAACCCAAATAATCCAATGGACCTATTATAGAGTTCCAACTCTTCAGAAAGCTCTAATCGGTCAGCTGCACTTGGAACCATCCTCTGGACACACTCAAAGAAGCTAGACATAACCTATGAATCAAACCTGAAGCCATAGGTGTAAGAGAATGCAGGGTTGAGGTATAACCCTGCAACATGAATGGGGCGATGGAGTGTGTTGTTCCATTGGTCATCAATCACCCTCCAAATCATTTATTTTCTCTCATTCCCTTGACCCCCCTTTTCCACATAATAACCACGAATGTACTCTTTGGCCCTATCCATGGCCTCATATAGGTATCCCATTGCGGGCTTGTCCCTGTCAACTAAGAGAAGAACCTTTAACAAAGGTTCACTGATGGTACACACCTCCTTCACTGTATCCAAAAAGATCTCCTGGTATGCAACTAGCCTCATAATGGTTTGCCCCTCTTGTTTATTGCTAAATGATAAAGAACACCACTCAAGTGAAAGGAACATTGCCTGCAATTCCCACCTAGAATTCGAGAGAGACTGGAGAGAAATAAAACTAGTGGGAAATCATGTCATGGCAGGACGCACAAACTCTTTGTCACCTATGAAGTTTCTCATCAAGCTAAGTACATAAGCATGATTGTATATGAATTTTGTGATGCTCCTCACTGAATCAATGGAATCCTTGATCCAATCCATCTTTCACATATACTCTAACATTAAGTCAAGGAAATAAGTGGCATAAGGAGTCCAAAATAGTGTAGGATACCTGGACATAAGCATCCTACCAACAACCACATAATTTGCAACATTTTTCGTTATGAATTGGACAACATGTTGTGGACCTACCTATTGGATGAACCCATCCAACAAGTCACAAAGTAATGCCACATCCTTTTCATGTGCAGATGTGTCCACATATTTCATAAACATTTCCCCCTCTAGGACAATGAACCAAGAAATTGAGAAGGGTCCTACCCTTCCCATCAATCCAACCATTTGTCATCACTGTGCATCCTGTGAACTCCCATGAATCTCGAAGCTCCTACAACCTTTGAGTGAAATTGACCTTTTCATTTTGAAGGATGGGCCCTCTCAACTCCTCATAAGTGGGGGGCTTATATCCTGTTCCAACAATAGAAAAAACTTCAAAGATGGACACATGGAATGTGTTCTTGGTAAAATTGAATGGAATATCACTCCATAGAAGGCATCTACCCATAATTTTGTCTGCTTCTTCTTTCTCTTTTATTTTCAACATGGACCTAATAGACGGTTGGGCACTGGATGTGGATCTTGGCACAAAAATAGGTGATGTTGTCGTAGGCATTATAGACTGTGGGGAGTGGATCTCACTAGACTCCACTCCCAATTCCCCAAGAGTGTGTGTGCTTGACTTGGATCTTGAAGCGTTTTTTTTTTCTTGGCTTCTATGTACTTTTTGTTTTTTTCATAGTCTTCAAGTGATTTTGTGGCATTCACAATGAGTTCTGGGCTTGAAATGGGACAAATACCCACCTCATGCCCTAGAATTTTAGCAAGGTGGTATTTTATCCTGTATACCCCACAGGTAATTCTTTTCCCACATATATTTCATGAGAGAATTTGTCGATTCCCTGGATTAACAGGCTCGCCATACTCCCATAATGGATCCAATGACTTTGGCATCTTTAATATGGAAAAATATGAACCTAGGGAAAACAAAATCATTTTTTAGCATGTGTTATTGATGAAAAAATGAAAATTTAAAAATTAGAGATAAATAAATTATTTATCTAACATTCAAACTTGGATTTGAACCCGAATTAGACAAGAATTTTTTTAACTAATTTAGATTGACCTAGGGAAAGAAAATCTCAAAAACGTTTTTGGGCATACATGGCAAGAAAGAAAATCACATAACAGTGTCAAAAAATGGTTTTTGATCCATCAAAAATATATTTTGAAGATGTAAAACTCATTGCCATTGAAAACCTATTAAAATCCATGGTGGAAAAATGAGAAATAATGGGAATGTTTTTTTATTTACCTACAAATGAAAAAAACTATGAAGTGGACTGAAAATTCCAATGCCAAATCCACAAATCTGACCCTCGAATCAACAAAATCCCAATGGAAAACTCTTCCTTGGATGGTTGGATGGCTTGGATTTCCTCCTTGGATAAATGTCAAAACAAAAGAAAAAAAACCAGTCGCAGATCACTTAAATCGACGAACTTTTCAACAGGGCGATTCTTTCCCTTCGACTTGCGATTTTTCCTCAAAAAATCACGATTTTTTGCCAAAAAATTGACCGATTTTTCCTGTGATTTTTTTATGATTTAGCGTTTTCTGGATCAAATAGCGATTTATTGCGATTTTGATGATTTTTGTAAATTTTTTTTGAATAATACTAATTATTGAAATAGAGAAATAAATATATTGTAATTACCATTCATAACATTCATAAGATTTAGTAAGTCACCCCTTGAGAGGTGTATTTATTTCCATGGATTTCTCATGCATATGAAATCTGTATTACCTATCTTTAACATAAAATGTTAGCAAGAGGAAAATGTAGAAGGATTAGTGCACAAACACACTTTTATCATGAGAACTCTGACCGGAGGTAGCTTCATTCAACCCGATTTACGGATTCGTAAGTACATGAGATACATGTTTCATTGAGGGGGTGTCTAATAGGTTCTATTTTGTTTATAAAAATGACCTTTTTTTTAGTTCAATTGCATGACATCCTGCCGAATATAATAATGAAAATATTGTTTAGGGAGATAGGGAGAGAAGGAGTAGGCATGAAATGACTAGATGGAAGAAATATTTATTACAATAACAATGGGGGAAGTGAAGGCAGCAATAAGACTTCAAAGTTTTTGGCCAATAAGATATCAGATAATTGAGATTTAAAATTTAAAATTAATCATTATTTTTTAAAACTTTAGATAAAGGTGTGTATATTTTATGGTCAACCATGAAATAATAGAAAGTCAAACCCAACTCAACACTATATACCATGCTTATCGGCGGGTATAATAAGAGAAATATTACTTAATGTCATAACATTGTTACTCTTACTAAGAATAATGTATTACATTGATTTTACCATGTTTATAAAACAATCCATTGTTATTTATACCAAATCTTTGCAATGTTGAATAAATATACATTTACATATTTTTGTACAGACAACCTTCAGAGGCAGTTTGTAAGGACTGCAGCCCAGTAAAGTTGCACACTTCAATACCTTCAGATTGAATCCAGAATAGCAGGGAACACACACAATAGAGGCAATCTATCTTTGCATATTTTTCACCATTTTCACCATCACACAAACACAATTTCTTGTTATGTCGTAAGACATTTCCTCTAATAGAAGCAAGCAGATGTCTTCCCACTTCTTTTTAGTACGACCACAACTATCAAATCTGTTCGAAGACCAAGGATCCAATACAGGCCATTCATACTTGTAACATCTACCATGATCTCGTCTGATAATGTCGATAAGTGGGATGGATGTGTTTATGTCGTAGTAGACTCCATGGCAATTTGTCAAGCCTTCAAAAAGCCAAACTATAAGCAAAACACTAGACTTGTGTAAATTTTCAAGAGCAGATGCATCCGCCTAACGATGCATTTCAAAGACTGTGAATGTGAATGAAGCCAACTTTAACCTTGATTAGCATTTATAAAAAAATTCTCCTTAGTCTAAATGTTCTACAAAATGATTGTTTTTTGGTTATTTTTTCCAGGGATATTTATCAAAAATCTGGTAAGAAATTGTTAGATAGGCATATTTGAGTGATTATTTCTATATAGTTTGAATGCTCCAATAATTTTTCAACATGTTGAATCCATTTATGTATTCATAAATGGATTTTAAACAACAAAAACTAGTAATTTTGAACAGATTTGTCATTAGATTCCAACAAAAAAAAACCATTTCATATAAGATTTTAAACAACAAAAACTAGTAATTTTGAACAGATTTATCATTAGATTCCAACAAAAAAAATCATTTCACATAACAATTAAACAATGCCAAAATTTTCACCCTAAAAACCACATGGTAAAACCTTATTCAATCCCATGTTTCATCTTGCAGTAACCAAGAGTTACCTTGTTCAATTGTTTCATCTTGTGGTAACCAAGAGTTCCCTTGTTCAATTCTTCATTATTTGAAGGTGTCTTTCTCTTTTTTTTTCCCCTAAATTTCTTCTGGATTACAGGGTTGGCATATAGGAAAGGCATTGATTGAAAGAACAAAGAAACCCGGGTCAATAATAGTTCTTGTAAAAAAAAGAAGAGAAATTGCTTATTACTTTTTTATAAGCAAGGTTCGACTCGTTGATGGGAAAGCCAATCAAATTTATTTGTCCTGGTTGAAACTAAGCATACAATGAACCATAGGAAACACCATTTGATATAATTCAAGTATTCATAAAATTTGAACATGTATTTAAGAAGTTTCCCTAATGAACTTTTATCTCTCCACTGTATAAGGATGTCCTTTTTGCACCTTCATGAGAAACTACTAGTTATTAATTTTTTAATATTTTGAATGTTTCAGATTGAACCCTTTGTTTTCCCTCTTTGTGTTTGTGTCTTTTTCTACTCAATCTTGTTTGTCCACTCTTTGCATTCCAACTTTTCATTTTACATGGATGATGATTTCTAAGTTGTTTACAATAACCCATTATCAAATTGTATATTTTACAACTTTTTTCTAACAACCCTTTAAAAAATATATCACTATGAAGTTTACATAAATATAAACCTCTATACCCTGTTAAGTAAGTTGATTTTTTGAAATATATTTATTCCACAATTTATTTTGTTTATTATACATATCTTAAATTTATTTTTATAATATACCATGACACTTTTTCAAACACCTTTTATAATCTACCATGACACTTTGACACTCTTTCATATGTACAATATACAATTTATTTTCCGCATCTTTCAACGTTACTATTGCAATTAACTATGCAATATCCAATTTATTTTTCACATCTTTCAATGTCGCTATTGCAATGCGTATAATTTCATTCCTAGAACCCAATGGTATTGTTATCACACTATATGTACTTGCTCAAATCCTAAGGCAAGTGAATGCAAGATTTGTGTAACAGGGGGTGACCTATCACTATCACCTTAATAAGAAACCCCTTTATGTTTAGGAGTATATCAAATTTAACCCAGGGGAGACGTCCCCAGTGACCTAAAGGGATGATAAGACTAAGGA
Organism: Picea engelmannii; assembly: GCA_009831015.1. Classification (NCBI taxonomy): domain Eukaryota; kingdom Viridiplantae; phylum Streptophyta; class Pinopsida; order Pinales; family Pinaceae; genus Picea; species Picea engelmannii. The sequence goes on from ML780096.1 coordinate 101,041, forward strand.
AATGATGCAATAAAACCCCCCTCTCACTGGTCACTCAAGTAAAAAGGTTCTTAATGTCTTTAAGGGATGAAGTAACAGTAAAAATGGAGTGTACCTACCCAAAACAAGACAACAAAGAAAATATGGCAGCTTTCAAGTACAAAATATGATGTTAGTGCTTCTTAAGACCATGAAACTTCAAAAAATAGGCTAGTTGATATAAAGTTGCAACAATGTAACAATTTACAAAAAAAATAATTATTTTTTAACAATGGCAAAAAATATGCCTTGAAATGGCTTGAAAAATACAAGAAAATGTAGCTTTAACTAGGAAGAATGATAATTAATTGTCGCAAGAAATTTTGGCAATGTCTAGCTAGAATTTAATGTCACTTTTGCAGAGAATTTGTTGTAGTTAGATGGTTGTAGCAATATTTTGTAACAACAACAAATTCTAGTGCTCAAAATTTCAAGGAAACACCATGTAAACTTAGCATTTATCTAGTAGATTGATTGGCATTTGTCACAAGCAATTTATGAGTGAGCTAGGTGAAAGTTATGTAGGTGAATGCAACAAACTAACATAAATTAGTATGGTTGTAGAAGTGCTTTGCAACATCAACAAGTTAGTTAAAGAATTAGTCTAGTTTAGGGTTAGTAGAAGTTAGCAAAAGCTTCAAGGAAGAGAGTTTGAGTGTTTAATCAATCCTTCAATAAAAGAGAGGCTATAACTAGTGCCTTCTAGGGCTTATGGAGTCAAGTGGACAACTTCTTCTAAGGCTGCAAATAAATTTTTATAGTGCACAAAATTCCAAGAGGAATGCATAGGAGAAGTAGTAACTTAAGTCCCCCTATGCATTTTCCAGGAACTCCTTAATGCAGGTGTTATCCGCCCTAGTACGAGCCCCTACTCTTAGAGTGATAGGAAACTAGGGCTCTAGGGTTCGACTAATTACTAGATCAATTCAATGAAAAGCTTGGCAAATAGAAAGTAAGAAAGTAGCAATTTAATTTCCTTACTTCAAGCATTAAGCATATCATGAAATTTCGTAATCTTGTATGAGCAAATAAAACCATACATAAACCATTCAATAGATGAAAAAAAAATTATATTTTACCTACTTGCACCAAGAATCATCATGAAATACCATGCAAGATCGCCATAAAAGCTTCCAAGATTGATCCAACTTGGAAAAAATCATCCTTATACAAGAGTGCGCCTCACAATTTCAACTAATATCCCTTCTAGGGAACAAATTTCAGACCTCTCCTCTTGTGTGAGGAGTAGTGATGATAAAAATGAATGTACTTTATGTTTATTTATACAAAACTGGTGAGCTTTAATTAATTTCAGGTCAAATAAAGGTCAACCTAGCTAATTTATAAATAAATTCAATTTAGACATAAATAAAATTAATTAGCATCTAAAAACACTTCCAAGGGTGACATCATGCCCTTCTAGGGTGACGTTGAGGCCATTAAGTGGAACATTGGGCCTAAAAGGTAGGGCGCTTGGCCTCCAAATGCCCCAGATGAATCCCACACATGCCACTAGGCTCATAAATTTCTACAAAATAGAAACCCTAGCACTAGATAACGTCTAGGGTCATGATGATGACATCATGGGCCTTCTATGGCCAACGTCTATGTGGAAGAGAAAGATCTCCCTAGGTCTAGATCTATCGGGGTGCCTCCAAAGCTGGCATCCTTCTTTCTTCTTGGTGCAAATCTATGATGTCTTCTTGCCCCTGGCTTGGGCTACAACATCCATATGTGGTCTTTCAACCCCATGGAGGTTTGAGTTAATCATTCTCTCATGTGTACCTTTCCACCAGGCAAGGTATTGCAACAACAACAAGTACGCCCTCGAGGGGTTCATAAGTCACATGGATCATAACATGTAAATCACATCCAATAATAAAATCAACCAAACATGTGCATCAAAACCACCCTTTACCTAGACAAATGCTCAAAGATGTTATGCAATTTAACAAGTCAAGTTTGGAGAGGGTCTCAGGGTGTCCTATTGGGCTATTCCTTCTTAAGTTTGGGGTGTTTCCCAGGCAAGAGCCAAGCTAGGTCATGTAAGTGTATGAGGTGGTGTGGGGTAAGTGTTTGGGCATGGGGTGCAGTGATAAAAGGGAAATGTAAATATTACCTGGGGGTGCCTTTGTAGAGGGCGGGTTGCACCTTGTCATGGATGCCATTTTTTCATAGCTCATTCATTGCATTTTATTCTTATCTTCATTCCTTTTGATCTTTCGTTTTTTATGCTTCAAGGGAAGAGATGAGGGACACTGTCCTAGCTTGGTGACCAGAAGTGACAACATTATCCACAAACATTTCACAGGGATGAGAAGGATGACTCGTGATGAGACCCCCTTTTTCTTGGCTACGCCACCAAGAGTCACTACCCTGGTTTAGTGACAAGATAGGTGGTAGTGTCATACCCCTGCATTCCCATGATCATAATATTTTGGCTCGTGATGAGACCTCCTATCCACCAACTAACAACTTGAGTGTTTATTTATCTTATAGGTTCTCTTTTCTTACTGAAAATCCTTTTACTGCTTTCTCAGTAATCCCTAGGATAATCATCTCAAAGGTTTCATCTTTGGATTTTAACTCTTTCCAATTAATTTTACGCTCTGGGCCTCTTCTTCCCACAAGGAAAGGTGCAACCCTTCCTAGTGTGGCCAATCCCGATGCTCGAACAAAGGTAGGGGAAGATCAAAGGAATAAAGATGGAAAATGGTAAGTATGGAGGGAACAGCCAATGACCTTTCATAGACCCACCTAGTGGAAACCCATCCTCAAGAGAGATCAACTTACTAAGGAATCATGTCACCCTTCTAGGTATCAACAAGTCAAAGAGCATAATTTCCAATAAAATGTTATGAAATGAAAGAGAATTCAATGCAACATATTCAAGTGCTTCAAGAATCAGAATGACACATACCATGATACACAAACTGATTACCTCATGAAGAAAGACTTATTGATACTTCAGGACTAGGATAGTGGGATGGATATTGTTGTTGTTGATAAATGGGATGAAATGAAGAAAAGAGGGGCCCTCCAGGGCCATGCTCAAGTCATCTGGATATCAGTACTCCATGTCTAGGACCTGTGGGCCTCGAGACATGATCTCCTTAGTTATCCCTAAGGTACGGGATAACAGGTCTAAGAGATGTTTTCTTCAAATTTGATAAACTACATTTACCACTCATTAGTACTAACATTTATGGTTTCAATTAATTATGATTTCCATATCTTAATCACTGGTATGAGAATGTATTTGTTGCTACAAATCCTACCTTGTGAAAAAGTCAGTTGAACTCAAGTCTCTATCTAGTATTTCCTCACACTGTGTAACTTCACTTGTCATTCTTATAACAATCAACCTTGTAACTTCACTTGACATTCTTATAACAAAGTGGAACCTACGTTCAAGTAAGAATTATGTGGAAAAGAAATTTGTGAGTGGGTATTTCACACAGGCAACATTGTCACTTTACACAAAAGGACTTTTTCTTGGTTGGATTGAAGTTGTTTTAATCTGTACAATCTTTAAAGAAGTTGCTTTAATCTGTATAATCTTTCTAAATAGTCTTCACAATAGAACTAACATTATTTGAAGTAGGGGAAAGGAAACATCAAAGTGAATTGGAGTGGTTGCATGGCCACCTCTTTCGAGACTGCCCCCTGAATTCCCAAGCCCCAAAATCTGGAGAAAAAAAACAAAAAGACGGCTTCACCATAGTCACAAGACAGAAAAGGAACCCACCACGGAAGAAGAATCCAGACAACACTCCAAAAATAATCACTAAGAACTCCTACGATATTCTGAATCAGCTATCAGAAGAAGAAGAGATCCAATATCTCCATAAAGAGAAAATCTGAGAGAAAGGAAAAGCCCAGGCCACGCACCCATCTACCCAAAGAAAAGAAGATCACCAAGGAGACAAACCGGGGGAAAATGGGGACACCCTGATGTAGCTGGATGAACAAGAATTGGCGGACATAGATCTTGAAAAACTAGAGGAAGCCCTTAATAAGAAGGATCTGCAAACCATCCCTGTAGAAAAACTCAGAAAGGTTCATAAATTATTCATAGATTCCTTAGCTGGATCCACAACAAGGCTGGGCATAGGCACATATTGAGGCATAGACTCAAAGCACTCTCCATGGGAAAACAAAATACGGGGACACAAATCCACCCACCATCTCATCAAAGAGGTAGGGAACTTCATGATCAACTTAGGTCAGGTCCAAAGGCTCTTGGAGGGTTACCTCCACCCACCTCCCCAATCATCATGATGAAGAACATAACCTGGAACATCAGAGGACTCAACGAAAGATCCAATCAGAGGAGTCTTCGAGATTGTATACGTGTAGAAGATCTAGATGTTCTCCCGCTACAGGAGACAAAATGTGTTGGAGCAGAAGCAAAAACTATCTTTCACCGTTGCTGGAGATGGCGTGACTCCCTCCACACAGACTCCTTTGGCGCATCAGGAGGATTAGCAATTTTATGGAACCCCACTATTGTCACAATGGATCAACCCTTCTCTATTGTAGGTATGATTACAACACACTTCACAGTCATAGGATCGACCAAGGAAGGGGAAATCACAAATGTCTACGGAACTCAAAGCCCTCAGGACAAAGAGAGCTTACTGAAGTGGATAAATTCCATTAGATCACTATTTAGCATGCCCAACTGGGTGATGGGGGGTGACTTCAATATAATCCTGACTCTGGAGGAGAAAACCGGTGGAACTAAACGGCTGGAGAAAGACAATGGTAAGCTCAGAACCTTCATTGACTAGCTAAGTCTAGTAGATATAGAAGTCCGAAATGGCATTTTCACTTGGTCCAATAGAATATATGTAAGTTTTAAACCTGTGAAGTAAAGCAACGCATATAGATTCTTAAGCACAACAAAATTTAATCAATGGCTCATTCACATAGTACATAGAGATATTGTACCGGAAACCCTCAACTGGGAAAACATTTCTTATATTCATTATATCGAATTTCACCATTCACTATACAATATATGCAATGATTTTAGGTATTCCACAGATACCAAAACCCTAACCCCTAAAACCGAGATTATTTTTAGTAAACCACTAAAAATAGAAAAATCCGCTAAAAATATCAAAAACTGCCCAAAAAAAAAAATTCGGGGTGCTGCCCCGAACGCTACATGTAACCAGGGGGTCCATACCAACCCCCCCTAGGAAAGCGCTCGATGCACACGACACAAACAAAACACTACTACGAGGGATCCTCAAACCCATTTGTCATATCTTACACGCCCACACACACACATGCAAAGAATATAACACATACCCAACATTCTCCCACTTGTTGTTTTCTTTGCATCCAGGGGTCCAGAGGATTATATAGTCAACAATCCAGGGAAACAATGCCCATTGTTACTCTACACCAGGAGAAAATTTTTGTGCTCATAGAGTTTGTCAATGAATCTGCAAAATTCTTCAAAGTGTCAACCTTTTCCAGCAACACCTTCTTTTCCTCAACCATGTCTCTCACAAAGTGATACTGAACATCAATATGCTTTGTCTTCGAATGATAAGTTGGGTTCTTTGCCAGGAAGATTGCACTCTGAATGTCACAATCTAATCTCACTACTTGTTGTACCAACCCAATACCTAAACAAAATCTTTGTAACCATACTGCCTCCTTGCTTGCATGAGTGGCTGCCATGTATTCAACTTCTGTAGTTGAGAGTGCCACTACAGCCTGTCTTTTGCTCATCCAACTGATTGCTCTTCCAAATAGGTTAAACACATACCCACTTGTAGATCTTCTGTGATCCAGATCTCCAGCCCAGTCTGCATCAACAAATCCATGTATGTCCATCACTCTGTCCAATCCTAGTCTTCCTTGGTAGCACAATCCATAACTGGTAGTGCCACGCAGATGCTTGAAGACCCTCTTTACTGTTGTCCAATGCTCCTTCCCTGGTTTTGACATATACCTGATCAAAACTCCCACTGCATGTGCAATGTCTGGTCTAGTACAGACCATTGCATACATCAAACTGCCAACTGCACTGGCAGACAGAACATGGGACATGTCCTCTTCTTCTTCCTGTGTCTTGGGACATTGATCTGCAGATAACTTTACACCTATAGGAATAGGAACCTTGACCAGTTTAATTCCATGCATATTAAACCTCTGCAATATTGTCTCAACATATTTTCTCTGATTCAACCAGAGTTTCCTATTTTCACGATCTCTTTTAATCTCCATTCCTAGAATGAAGTTAGCAACACTGAGATCCTTCATGTCAAATTTGGAGGATAGCTGCGATTTCACCTCCTTGATAAC
>ML780096.1:107474-126488 GCA_009831015.1 Picea engelmannii
ATCCTTCATGTCAAATTTGGAGGATAGCTGCGATTTCACCTCCTTGATAACATCCATGTTATTTCCTACCAACAACATGTCATCAACATACAACACTACATAAATGAAGTGATTACCAACCTGCTTGGAATGTACACAGTGATTATCCCTGCTTCTTACAAATCCCAATCCAAGGATGTATGTGTCAAACTTTTGGTACCACATTCTAGGTGATTGCTTCAAACCATATAATGACTTCTTTAGCTTACAAACTAGCTCTTTCTTTCCCTTCACTACAAAGCCTTTTGGCTGCTTCATGTAGATTTCTTCTTCTATATCCCCATGTAGGAATGTTGTTTTCAAATCCATCTTTTCCACTTCAAGATCAAAAGCAATAGCTATAGATAAAATAAATCTGATAGAAGTTAACTTAGCAACAGGAGAAAAAATCTCACCAAAGTCAATTCCCTCTACTTGGGAATAACCTTTTGCTACTAACCGAGCTTTGTGTTTCTCCACGTTTCCTTATGCATTAAACTTCTTCTTAAACAACCATTGTCTACCAACATATTTTCTTCCAACTGGCACCTCAACTATATCCCATGCCTCATTCTTATCTAAGGCATCCATTTCTTCAACCATGGCCTTCTTCTAGAGTTTACTATCCTCTGAATTCACTACTTCCTTGACAGTTCTAGGATCATCATCAGTAATAGATAAAGCAAATTTGGAACAAAAATCAGGTGGAATATACCTTTCTGGTTTCCTTTTATCTCTCACTGATCTCCTTAATACTGGGGTATGAGGTTCTTCTTCTTCTTCTTCTGTTTCCTCTTCTTTAGATGATTCATATTTTGCATCATCCAACTCAAGCTCTATTTTCTTAGGTTCGTCTTGCATTGGTAGGAATTCATGTTTGGACACATATTTTACCTCTCTGAAAACAACATCTCAATTGTAAATGGTCTTCTTGGTTTCTGGGTTCCAAAGCTTATAACCTTTCACACCATATTTATGACTAGTAAAGATACACTTTTCAACCTTTTTATCCAGCTTACTCCTATTTTCCTTTGGAACATGTACATAAGCATCAAAACCAAACACTCTAAGATGTTGAAGAGAGGGTTTCTTTGTAGACCATACCTCGTGTGGATTTTTATCATCCAAAACTCATGAAGGTGATCGATTGACCAGGTAACATGTTGTACCCACTGCCTCTGCCCAGAATTCTTGTCCTAACCCGGCACCGCTAAGCATGCTCCTTGCTTTTTCCATCAGTGTCATGTTCTTCCTTTCTGCAACTCCATTCTGCTGAGGAGTGTATGGAGTAGTATTTTTCCTTGCTATACCACACTTCTTACAGAATTCTTTGAATTCATTTCCACAGAATTCCCCACCATTATCTATTCTCAATACCTTTATTTTCTTCTTTGTCTAATTTTTTACCAGAGCCTTAAACTCTTTAAATTTATCAAATACTTCATATTTATTTCTAAGAAAATAAATCCATGTGTTCCTTCAAAAATCATTTATGAATGAAACATAATACACAGATTTACCTAGGGATGATATAGGAATGGGTCCAAACACATCACTGTGTATCAACTCTAAGATCCCCTTCGCTCTTGTAGCACCATATGGGAATCTTACTCGATTTTGTTTACCATATATGCAATGTTCATAGAAATCAAAATTTAGAGTGCAATTAGACATACCTTCAACCATACCTTTATTGTGTAGTGTTCGAAGGCCCTTTTCTCCAATATGTCCTAGTCTTTTATGCCATAGCATGGTCTTCTTTCTAGGGACAATATTGGTCTTGTATTCTTTATTTCTCTATTCAGGGAAAACATAACTGTTACACCCATTAGTATAAGTGCTTCCTAGAAACTTGTACAAAGTTCCACACCGAACTCCCCTCATCAACACCATTGCTCCTCGTACCATCTTGCAAGTGTTCTTTCCAAATACAGTATCCACTCCTGCATCATCCATCTTGCTTACAAATATTAGGCTCATGGCTAGTTTTGGAATGTGCAGAACCCTAAGGAGAGTTCTAATCCTTCCATCTTTTAGCAGCAACTTAACCCTTCCACATCCCAAGATTTTTGTTGTCGATTCATCTCCTAGGAATACATCACCACCATTGTATTTTTCATATTTAGAGAACCACTCCCTATGAGCAGTCATATGGTATGATGCACCTAAGTCGATCAACCATACATCACGGTCTGCATGTGTACTTGTAGATGCTAGGTAAACATCACCTCCTTCTTCAATGGAGGTTTTCGCCTCTGTGGAAGAGGTACTATTATATCCCTTTGGTTTATCAACCTTCTTAGACTTGCAATCTTTCTTATAATGCCCTGTTTTACCAGACTTCCAACATTTCCTCAAAGATTTTCCTGGAGACTTAGATCTACCTGTAGATTTAGATATCCCCCCTTGAAGGTTTACCAGGATTCATGTCTTAGGTACAACTTCTTACAAATAAAGCATCTATACTATGACTATCCATGCTTTTCCGCCTCATCTCTTCATATAACAAGGATGAAACTACATCCTCATACTTCAATGTAGATTGAGTGGTACTACCAATTGCTACAACCAGATTATCCCAAGAGTCTAGCAAAGAACATAACAATGTAATACACTTATCCTCTTCTGCAATCGTAATAAACATAGACAAGTTGACTTACCATAGTATTAAAGGCATTTAGATGTTCCGTCACAAAATCTCCATCTTCCATCCTAAGATGATACAACTTCTTTCAAAGAAACAACTTGTTTACCATGGACTTTGATTGATACAAATTCCCCAACTTATCCCATAGTTCCTTGGTTGTAGATTCTCCCGAGACATTCAACAAAACCGAATCTTCCAGGCAAAGTCGAATATTACTCCTTTCTTTTCTGTCCAATTTCTCCCAATATTCCTTTGACATACCAGTAGCTAGTGTACTAGTAGTTTGTGTACTGGTAGGTTGTGTACCAGTAGCCTGTGTGCTAGTAGATAGTGTACCAGTAGGATGTGTACCAGGATCCATAGCGATCCATTGTTCTTTGTCTACAATAAGATCCTCCATCTTGAGCTTCCATAACTAAAAGTTTTTATTGTTGAACTTCTCTATCTCGATTATAGATGATCTCGCCATTCCTCTTTCTATACTTGAATCTCCACTGCAAAAGCTCCCACTAACCCAGGTTTATCACAGACCCAAGATAAACTTGATCTATCAAGACCGAGCCAAACCCTCAATAACAAAGGCATCCCTTTGAAACAAAAAATGAGCTATGATACCACATGTAAGTTTTAAACCTGTGAAGTAAAGCAATGCATATAGACTCTTAAGCACAACATAATTTAATCAATGGCTCATTCACATAGTACACAAAGATATTATACCGGAAACCCTCAACTGAGAAAACCTTTATTATATTCATTATATCGAATTTCACCATTCACTATACAATATATACAATTTTTTTAGGTATTTCATAGATACCAAAACCCTAACCCCTAAAACTAGGATTATTTTTAGTAAACCGCTAAAAATAGAAAAATCCACTAAAAATAGCAAAAACCGCCAAAAACAAATTCGGGGCACGACCCCGAACGCTCCGCGTAACTAGGGGGGGGGGCATACCTACCCCCCCTAGGAAAGTGCCCGGTGCACACGACACAAACAAAGAACTACTACGAGGGATCGTCAGACGCAATTGTCATATTTGACGCGCCCACACACACACATTCAAAGAATATAACACATACCCAACAATATCTGGACATCAACAGGTTGCTTGCCAGCTAGACCGCTTCCTCGTAGTGGAAGCCATGCTGGTGGAGGATCCTTCTATAGAGGCCAACATTCTTCCAAGAGCAGGCTCAGACCATTCACCTGTCTCACTTTGCCTGGATGCAGGAACAACGCCAAAACTCAAACCATTCATATTTGAGAAATTTTGGCTCTCCCACCCTAACTTTCATCAGCTATAAAATTCTTGGTGGAACCAAACATAAATAGAACATGACATCGATAGGTACAAATTTTAGCAGTGCCTCACAAATTTCAAGCAACATCTGAAGCTTTGGAATAAAACCACCTTTGGGAATATATTTCAACGAATGCAGGAAATTGAGAACAGACTGGAAACTCTGCAAAAGACCTTCATCTCAGGAATCAAGACCACATAATTAATGAAGGAAGAAGAGAAGCTTTAGGCGGAATTAGAAGAACGAAAAAAGAAGGAAGAAACCCTATGACATAAAAAATTTAGGTTTCAATGGCTCAAAGAGGGTGAGAGGAACACCAAGTTCTTCCATAGAGAAATGGTGCATCGTAGATACATAAATACGATAACTCAGTTGGAGGATGCTCAAGGTAACCCCATATGAGAGCACAACAAAATTACTGAGGAACTAACCAACCATTACAAAGACCTAATAGAAACCAATTATGACATGGAGGCAACAATCAAGAAAATAACCAAGAACATACCTTCCCTGGTGACTCAGGAATAGAATGAAGCCTTAATGAGGCCCATCACTCAAGAAGAAGTGGACCATGCAGTCAAAGAAATTCCCTTAGGGACATGATCAGGGAAGAGGTTTGGCAGGTAGTGGAGGAATCTTGAACCTCAGGTCAAGTCCTATCTTCCCTCAATGCCACCTACCTCACCCTCATCCTGAAAGAGCAGAGAGTCACTCACCCCAAACAATACAGACCAATTTCCCTATGCAATGTCATCTACAAAATCATCAGTAAGGTTATAGCCACACGTCTCAAGCCAATCCTACCTTTTGTCATCTCCAAAGAACAAGCAGGCTACGTGGAAGGCAGGAAAATCATGGACAATGTCATCCTCGCTCACAAGGTTATCCACTCGCTGAAGACGACCAAGATCTCAGGTATGCTCATCAAAATCGACCTCTCAAAATCCTTTGACAAAATCAGTTGGCAGTACATGTGATCCATGATAGAATCCTTTGGTTTTGATAGACACTGGGTGAATTGGATCTTTAAGCTCACCTATTCAGCCTTTTTCTCCATATTGGTCAATGGAGTTCCCTCACAACCCTTTTCCCCTACCAGAGGAATCCGTCAAGGAGACCCTCTTTCTCCCTTCCTCTTTGTTTTAATGCCGGAAGTCTTGGGACACTACCTCAAAGCCTCGGTCCTTGAAGGTTCCCTAAAAGGCCTCCCCATGCACAACATTTGTCCAACCCCCTTGCATAGCCAATTTGTTGATAAAACCCACCTTTTGAACAACCCTACAGCTCGAGAAGCCACCAAACTCAACTCAATTCTCACTGACTTTGTGGATGCGTCAAGTATGGCCCTCAACCTTGATTAATCTAAACTCTACTTCTTCAACATGTCGGTCGTTGTCCAAAATCATATTTCCCACCTCCTAGGCATACCCAATATCTCCGTTCCGTCTAATTATCTTGACATACCCCTCACAGGGGCGCCTGCACACTCCATCTCCTAGGACAATATGCTTCTCTCCATTTCCAATAGACTCAACAAATGGACCTTCATACCTCTTAATATTGCAGCTTGGATGGTGCTCCTCAAGTCAATCCTGCAAGCCTTGCCAACCTACCCGTTCACTACCCTAGCAGTGCCTAAATCTGTTATTTGAGCCATCAAGAACATACAACACAACTTCCTATGGCATGAAAACCAACCTGATAAGAAGTGGGATTTAGTGGGCTAGGATAAGCTTTTCAAACACAAAGCTCTGGGGGGATTAGGGCTCCACAACCCCAGAAATATCAATAAATTTATGGGAGATAAACTATGGTGGAGATGACTTAATCACCCTACATAACTCTGGGCACAAATATGGAAACAAAAGTATGCCCCGACCACCCAAGAAGATCAAATAATCAGATTCAATGAGCAGATTCAGGGATCCAATATATGGAACATGGCCTGGTTGAAAAAACATTTAGTTCAGAAATATGATTTCTAGGAAATCAGGAATGGGGAAAGTGCATTATTCTAGCAAGATTCATTTCAACAACAAATGCCTCTAGCCACACTAGAAGAACTCAACCCCCCTTCGGCATGCATTGCAACCTGACATCTTCAGATGGGTTAAGGATCTTTGGAGAATGTCTGACAAGAACCTGCCATGGTGCAATTAGAAGACAAAACACCTGGAACTACACCTCCCAAGGGAAACAGATCTCCAATCCTGGAGAGCCTACGCAAACCATAGAAAAATCCCTACTAGGGCAGGCCTAAACATTCTCAGACGGGGGAACTCTACCACAGGAAATGTTTCGGTCAAAGAAGCCTACTACTTGCAGGGGAACTATCAGGATCACGGTAAGAAGAGTATATGGGGCAAGATCTAGAATTCCACACTCTGGCCTAAAGTGTCCATTTTCCTCTGGCTCACAGTTCAAAACCGCATCCTCACCTGGGACAGTCTCAAAAAGTGGGGTTTCATAGGCCCATCAATCTGCCCACTTTGTCAATAATAGGAGGAAACAATGGAACACATTTTTAACATTTTCCACTACAGTCAAATGATTTGGGATCTGGGGTCTCAAATAATGCGTTGTTCCAATCGAAATAGAAACAACATCAGCGACACCATAGAAAACTAGGACTCTCTCACCTATCAGAACCCAATTCTTGCTCGCATCTCGAATCTCCTTCCAGGTTTCACCCTCTGGAAAATTTGGAAGGAAAGAAATAAAAGAATCTTCCAGATGAAGGCCTCACCTCCCACCTCTACTTGGGACAAAATCATGAATCTAATCTGAGAAATGATCAAAAGAAGGAAATGGAAAACTGAGGACTTAAAGTGCAGTCTGGGTGAATGGATTATCCTCCAAATTTGGCACCTCAGCCTGGCTGACACTCCCACTTCTGGAGTGGCCAACTACCACACTAGTAGCCCGACCACCTAAACCCCCCCACCGACTGGATTCATAAAGATTAATTTTGATGGGGCTTCAAAAGTAAATCCAGGTCTAGCGAGCTTCGAGGAAATCCCCAGGAACTCAAATGGAGAAATCCTCCACCTAGTAGCAGGATTTATGGGCTTCAACACAAACAACGTTGCTGAGCTCTAGAGCCTCCTAAGAGGAATCAAGGTTGGAACAGATCATCATTACAATAAGATCATTACGGAGGGGGATTCCTATATCATCATCCAAATCATAACCAAAATTATTCATGGAGAACACCCCCTGGAAATCTCACCCAGTTGGAGACTCCCAGGAATCTTGGAGGACTTTATATCCCTCCTATGGCCAAGCCTTACCATCATCCCTTCTCACGTGAAAAAGGACACAAAAAAAGCAACAGATTTCCTAGAAAATGAAGGAGTGGCTACCATGATCGAGAAGATCCACTTGAATGCCCAAACTTCACCTTGCTCTGAACTCTCATAATGATGCCAAGACTTAGCCAAAATGGACTCCCTAGCCCCATATGGGGTGACACGTAACACAAAAGCGCCACGTCGCACCAGGCCAGGCCAAGCCATAAATAAGGCAAGCCGTCTCCCATACCCTCATCATTAAGTATGGGAGCTAGCCTCAACTGCGAGCCAAGAGCCATGGGACTACTCCCTCACTTGAACAGACTGACGACAAGGAAATTCAATGCAAGGGGGGTGATAATGGTAGTTGTCATGTCGCACCTCCCTATTATCACCCAACTATGCATCAATTCTCTCCATTTCTCCTTTGGTTTTCACCAGGCTAGCAGTTTCGTGCTCTAGTGCGGCCATTGCAACACCTCCTACAACTTCGCCATTAGAATCACCTTCTTGATGCCATGAGAGAGAGGCAAGCCACATCATGGACCTTCCTGGTATAGCCTGGCTACGAGACATAAGCGACAACAAAGGCTAGAGCGGGTGCTCTCCATGGCCCGCACTCAAAGGATTCAGAAAGCTCGTAGGGAAGGGATGGCCTAGTCACCTCCAGTGGCTTATGTGGAGGAGGTCATTCCAGAGGAACCCATACAAATCCCTCCAGAGTCTCTTCTCTTCACGGTGCCAAAGAATTGGCAGCCTCGAAGCAACTTCCCTGAGGAAGACACTCAGTCAGTTACAACGGCTCACCACGAAACCAACACCATGAAGGAAAAAATGGAGGAGTTCCACATCTGCTACATCGAGGAGGATTTCTCGAAGGATCTCCTCCATATGGCCTCTCAGGATGCCACACTTTCAGTGGGATACAATCCTTCTAGAGCCACTGCGTGAGAAGAGGACCACGAGAAGAAGATAGGATCACATGGACGGAGTGCGATATCGGAGCACCAAGACGGAGTAGAGGATGGAATACAGGTTTCAACAAGCGAGGTTGTGGAGGGTGGCACATCGAAGGAGGGTGGCGAGGTCCTTGCGCCACCTCCTATCTTGATTTCACCGGAACAATGGCATGTCCCCCCACCCTTCTTCCACCCAGAACAATTAGACTTGGTGTTTGACTTGAGAAGCCAGATGCTAGACCAGGTCTACCGTGGCACACTCATGAACCAACACATAGACATGTTGTACAAGGATTTATCCAATGCACCAGAAGGGAAAATATGTTTGATGTGTGCGAGACCTTATGCTCTGCCAACTCAGAATGGACCGCACAATGAAGACCCCGACAAGGCCACCTCTGGAACCAACAAGTAATTTCTTGGCTAGGACTGATTTATGGTTATGGTTAGATGTTCAGGTTCTGGTTAGGGGTTCAATCAACTCAAACTCTTTAATGTTTAGTCTAGTTTCAATTTGAATTTTCATGGTTAATGCATAGACTATAGGCCGCCACCTGTCCTCGTTTCCTCCGGGTATTGAAGATGGTGTTCCGCCTCTTTTGGACATGGATACCCAAGGCTGTCAATTGTTCCAGTTTCCGCTAATTTGGCGGAATAGTTGGAATCCTAAGGACAAATGTTTTGTTTTGCATGTGATATAATACAATAGGATCTGCCCTCTTTTTACTTACAAAAAAAATTAATAATAATAACAATAATAATATTGTACTATAATGTTACAATATATGTCGATAAAAATATTAGCATAAATCAATATTATACTATAATGAAATATTATATTAACTTCTATTAATATTTATATTAATATAATGCATATATTAACTTATGTTAACCAAGTTTATAGAAATACTAACATAAATAAATATTATAATATAATGTTATATTATATTATAATATTAAGATTAAGATTAAATTAACTTATGTTATTGTTTGTATTAACTTATGTAAATATAATGCATATTTATATGTTTTAATTCATATGAACAAATTAATAATAATGAATTATTAATATTTAATTATATTAATTTATGTTAATGTTTATATTAACTTACAATGATTATAATTAATATATCAATAATTATATGAAATAAATTTTACACAAAAATTTATATTTATATTTTATTAACTTACATTAATGTGACATTACAATATTATATTAATGTTATACTATAATTACGGAAAGGGTATATTTTTAGTCGTCCTCCCAAATCAATGAATAGAATTTACTCTTGATAACTTCCTTGCATTTATGAATGCATGAGTTAACATGTTTACTTATTCACATTTACCTAATCATATTAAGAAATTACTGTAAAGACATATAATTGCCACGTTAAGATGATTAGCCGACACTACTTCAAATGAATTACACATATTAACTTCTGGGATGTGAACAGTGTCCACGTTTGGCCTGCGTTATGAACCGTGGCCACGCTTGGCTTGTGTTCAATTTAAAGTAATGGAACGATATATTTTCTGTCGTTTCATGTTACAGAGCCAGTAAGACAAGCTATACCAGCCTTCTACAACAAGTCATGTGTTTAAAGTAATGGATCGATATCTTTTCTATCGTTTCATGTTACCGAGCCAGTAAGACAAGCTATCCCAGCCTTCTACAACAAGTCATGTGTCTGTCGTTTCATGTTACCGAGCCAGTAAGACAAGCTATCCCAGCCTTCTACAACAAGTCATGTGTCCTTCTATTGTGACAATTATCTTGACACATTAACAACCATGTCACATTGTGGCATTCATCAAATGTAATGGGTGAGTGCAAGCTAATGATGGTCTCTCATGACGCATTAGTGGAAATGAAAACTTGGAAAAACAACAATATGTTAACTTGGAGGGATTATTCAAGGTACTTTTACAATGAATTTGAATATAGTGTAATAATATGAAACGTAGGAAATTGAATTATCTTTCCAAATATACAACTTTTATTCAGAGAAATTGTGAATAACTAGGTCAAATTTGATTTTTTCTACAAGTGGTATCTTATTTTTCCAACAAAATATAAGGTATATGTTTTCGTTCATGCAGGTATTGAATGTATTAACAATGGAATTTTGTTCCAAAAACTTGTATACTTGTAGAGAACTCGTTTTTCTTGTGCTGTGTATTTTTTTTGAAAATTTTAATATTAATTTTATAGTTTTTTTAAATTATCAAAGTCAACATATGCCTTAAATTACAATGTATTTTGTTCATGTAGGCTAAAAGGGTCTTAAAATGATCAAAATTTTATTTATTTATTTTTAGATCGTAGGTATCGGTCTCATCTTATGTCGTATTTATGATAAAAAGTTATAGCATAAATACGAGAGGTGTGTAGTATAGGATTTTGATGCATATGAAGACAAAAATAGATTAAACATAGTAAACAATAATATATATTTTTTAATTTATATATTTTAAATCTGCATAGCCGACTTGATCTATTTCTATAATTTCATCAACAATTGAATTGTTTAGCCTATATAAAAATAACGTCAAAGACAAAGATATAGAGGGGTATTCACAAAAATGGAGGGTTTTATGAATTTGCAGATCGAACCACTAGGTCTGTCATCCCAAACCTAAATCCAATCCAACCAAGTCATCATACACGTTGTCAATCCCTCCCAAAAAATTTGAATTCAAACAAGCGTGCATGCACTCCAGGAACGTGTGTGTGCTCCTAAAAATCATTTCCTTCCTTCTCTATATTTTTCCTCCCTCTCCTACATCTACCTCGCCCTCTCTATATCACTCTCACTCTCCCTCTCTACCCCTCATGTTTGTCTCCATCTCTCTCCCTCACACTCCTATACATGGTTGTAACACCATGTTTCCCCAGTCTGTAAAAATAATTATGTTGGCCAAGAACTGTGGCAAACTCAAAGATGTGAATGTTTGATTCTGAATGGACCTTAGTATACAAGGTCAACAAATGTAAATTAACATTATGAATATGTGTGTGTGTGTGTGTGTGTGTGTGTGTGTGTGTGATGAAGGACTATTGGGTGGGGGATGTGCTAAAAAAAGAGACCGCGATGGATAAAGAAAGGTGGTGGAAGGCACCTGGAATGGTGGCTCTAACTTCCACCAAAACCAATACCGTATTTGGTCTTAACTAGCCCGAAGAACCAAGAGCGGCTCGCTGGCCCCGAAATGAATTACTCACCAGGATGGTAGGTGAAGAGGCTCCTCATGAGTTAATGAGGGATGGGGGTGAACCACCCATCCTTGGAGGCCTCAGACCTAACCACCGCGGGGAAATTCGTGCCACATGCAACCTCGCCAGAAAAGAAAAGGCAGGTAAAAGGTGTGGAAGGGAGGCACGCGAGGGGGAGATCGCAGGGAAAGATTGGAAGAAATCTGGAACAAAATACAAAGTGAGTAATAGCATAAAAGAAGGATAGTAACCTTCGTTCTCGATCACTGAAGAATAGATACAAAGAGTCTCAAGCATCATGGTCTAGCTTGGGGGTGGCTAGTGGTAAATCCATTCGGAGTTGTTGAGCCTACGGTTGGGTGGAAATGAGCACCCCTCTCAACAGTTGCATCAAACCCGATGTTTTTTGATAAGTATTTTATGTCTTGTATATTGAAATTTATATGATGACATGTATGCTCATAGTCTATGCAATTATGAATGGTTTCAGTATAAGATTGTCTGTATGGTGTTTTGATCAGAAAGGATGGCTGCATACTTTTACTGGAAAGACCATGTATGGCTTATGTTTATATATGTATATATATTGAACTAATACAGATTTTTCAAGTCTGATCTCGAGAGATTTGTTCTCGTGCTTATCTTACCTGATGCCTTGGATAAATTTCCCCACGAAGGCACCTTTTCGAGACCACTCCTTTACCTTCTAGAATACCTTCTAGTATGGTCTTCAAAACCTGGTGTAAATTTCCTGAGGATCCAAAGGAGGATGTTATAGTTTAAGTCTTAGAATCTTTCACGAGGGAGAATGGTCCTCGTAGACTCCAACATTTTGGCATTTTGATACCCATAATACCCAAGGGCGAGTTCCCTTTCACTCGCAAGTCCCGAAATCTCGACTTGCGAAATCTTGAAATGTCAACGTGTGGATGAGTTATGACTTTTTGGTGGTTAGGTACCCAGGATACCCTCCCTCTTGCTAAATGCATGAATGAGATCCTTTCGAAGGATTTGAGGCCGGTTATGACCGTAAAATTGAATGAAGGAATGCAAGCGATAATGCCTCGACCCCTTTTTAACCTTCGCAAGCAACGAAAAAATCAGGACCGTCGATCACAAGACCCATGGGAGTGCATGGACCGTCCAACTGTAGAGTACACGTGGCAGCCGATAAGCGTTTCGGTGTTTTGGCACCCGGGGAACTAGAGGATAAGAACCCTTGTCCTCACAACTCGTGAAATCCCGACATACGAAACCCTGAAATGACAAGGCGTGGACAAGTTAAGATGATTCGGTATTTCGACACTCGGGATACCTAGAGGCAAGTCCCTTGTACATGCCAGTCCCTAAATCCCGATGGGTGTAATCTCGAAAGGACAATACGTAGTCATGTTACAATATTTCGGCATTTCAGAAGTCAGAATACTCAAGGGTGTATTCCCTTGTACTCGTAAGTCCCGAAATCCCGACTTGCGAAGTCCCGATATGGCATAGTGTGACTTGGATCTACATTTTGGAATTTTGTTACCCGAGACCCCCAAAGGATAGTTTTGTTCCATATGTCTACTAGATGTAAAACCTCCAGATGGCCTAGTGCACATAAATTGGCTACTTCGGTGTTTCGGCTTCCGGAGTGCCGAAGGGCATGAACCCCTTGACATTTTATAACGTGAAATCCCGAAAGGAGAAACCCCAAAATGAGCTTATAAATGAATACTGGTTTTAGATTTTTGGCTCCTGGGAAGCCTAAGTGCGAGGCCTCCTGTCTGCACATATCCCCAAATCCCGGCTTATGAAACCCCGAAATAATAATAGTAGGGACGAGGTAGGGTGCTTCGGTATTTCAGCACCCGAGATACCTAACGGTAAGTTTTCTTGTGCTCACAAGTCCCGAAAACTTGGTTTGTGAATTCCCGAAATGGGCTAAGTGACATATATCTATATGTATGTAGGATTTGGTGTTTTGGTTCCCAGGAAAACCAAGTGCGAGACCCGCTGTCGTTGCGTACCCCAAAATCCTGATGGAGGAAACCCCGAAACAGTGAAGCATGTTTAGAATTTGCATTTTCAGAGTTTCATCTCCTGGGAAACCCATATGTGAAACCTCCTGTCATTGCATACCCCAAAGTTCCGGTATGCGAAATCCCGAAGGGTAGAGTGCCCGGACTTAACCTGGGTCATTGTTAATTGTGTTAAGCGGTTAGATCCATTTCAGATTTCAGCCCTTCGAAAGACAAGAGAGAAAGGGGAATACATTCACCTCGATTTCTGGAATCGTGAAAGCCGATGAGAACCTCCCTGATAATACCTATGGTCATAGTCGTCGATCATATGAGTGCGGTTAAGTGGTAGCAGGGTCTGTATCAGGTCTCATAGGGATTCGGGGATTCTGTTCATCGGAGAAAAGATGAAAAAGGCCAAAAAATCTTGAATTATGTAGTGGGTGTGTTAGAAAGTGGTATCAGAGCATGGTTACAACACTTGGCCTGCTTGGGCTCATGAACGAGTTGCACAAAGACTCCGTTCGGAGTACTTTTAAAAGGAGTAACTCCTTATCTTGACCCCCTCAATTAAAAATTCAAAGTTAAGAATGAAAAAATCCTATTGTGTGCATGAGAAAAATATGAATTATGTACTGGTTATAAATGAATATGAACATTGACTAACAACCAATGTTTTTCCTTTTGCACACAAGCAGAAGATCAACCGCAGGAAATTATCAACGTATAGAATGGAGACTCACCATGAATTGGGGGAGGGATCCCACAATAGAGATGAAGAGTCTGAAGAAAGGAGGGCAGTAGGGACCCCTCCAGATCTAGCCGAGACTGTGAGGAGCCTCATGGTCGAATTACAAAGATGCAAGGCTGACAATGAGAGGATGATGAAAGAACAAGAGAAGCAAATAGAAATTAATGCAGTTTTACGGCAGAGCTTATCCGACCTACAAAGACAAATGCACCATGAACCTGAGGTACAAAAACGTGGTCATATCAGTGGCCAGACTGAGAGGAGAACCTCGAAAAAGGTCCATCCCAGAGGTAAAGGACAAGCGGCGGGCGATTCCTCTGGGAAAGAAGCTGGCGGTTCAGAGGGATCTTCTAGCAGCAGAACTAGTTCTTATTCCCGAAGAAGACAGAAGAAGTGAAATCTTTCCAATGGTCATAAATTTGAAGAATTCAGGAAGGTCAAACCACCCTCCTTCGACGGTGAAATAAATAAGGGAGAGGAAGTAGAGGCCTGGCTTCTTGGACTAAAGAAGTATTTCAGAGTCCATGACTTCTCAGAAAATTTGAAGGCCTGAGTGGCCACCTTCAACTTGAACGGAAAGGCTTCCATTTGGTGGGAAGACCTTAAGAATGTGAAAGGGGTTCGCGAAGAGGATCTATCTTGGGAGAAATTTGAGAAATACTTTTGGAAGAAGTATTTGTTGGAAAAATATTTCGACGAGAAGACTAAAGAGTTTTGTGAACTCAAATTGGGGCAACTCACTATAGAAGAATATGTCAACAAATTCCTCAATTTGTTGAGGTATGTACCTTATATAAAAGTAGAAAAGGCAAAGGTGCAACGCTTCATCAACGGAATACCTAAGGACTATCAGAACATAATTGAATTTGATGAGCCAAAGACCCTAGAAGGCACTATCCGAAAGGCAACTTATTGTCATGAAAAGTTCGGACATCGAATAGAACCTCGCGAAGGATGGAAACAAAAGAATAGTTCGAGATTTCAGAAGAAGGGGATTAAATCCCCAGGATTTAAAAACTATAATAAGAACCCAAGAACGAGCTTCCCAACCCAGAGCGTACACCAATAGAACTTTCCTTCCTTGAGCAGAAATAAAATTTCTGGATCTGTACCAATGAAGACTGATAACCCAAAGAGAGAACCTTTGAAATGCTGGGGTTGTGGAGAAGAACATCTACTGAGAGACTGTCCACACTGACAACAGAACAATTGGAGAATTTACAACATCCAGGAAGCTACCACCGTCAATGATGTGGCCAGGAGTGTGCCACAAATTTATGCAGCCTTGGATAATAACAAAGCTGACTACCAAGCTTTAGTGGTGGAAATAGAAGGTATGATTTCCAACCATCTAGTGTCTATTTTGGTTGACCCTAGTTCCAATTTGAGTTATATAGCCCCTAAGGCTGTTGATAAGTGTAAACTACAACCACAAAAACCTACCAAGCCATGGTTGGTACAGTTAGCCACTGGCACCAAAAGAAGGGTAGCAGAGGTCATACCAACCTGCCAATTAATGTTGGGTGAATTCCCCACCTAAGCAACCCTTAACATATTACCCCTGGGATCGTATGATCTATTGATTGGTATGGACTGGCTAGCTGCGCATAAAGCAAGATTGGACTGTTACCATAAAATCTTAGAATGTGTAAGTAAAGAAGGGAAAAGGATAACCCTTCAAGGGATCTGAAAACCTGTCTCGGTGAGACAAATATCAGCTCTGCAAATGAGAAAGTATTGTCGAAAAGGATGTCCCCTATATGCAATACAGGTGTTGAAAACTATTGAAGATGACAAACCAAGCCTCGAAGACCACCATACCCTAAGAGAATACAGAGATGTGTTTCTAGAAGAGGTACCAGGTCTACCTCCAAGAAGAGACATAGACTTCTCGATAGAAATTGCACCGGGAGTGGTGCCGGTGTCTAGGACACCCTATCGGATGAGAACACCCAAGTTAGTTGAACTCAAATTGCAATTAAGAGAAATGATGGATAAGGGATATATCTGGCCCAGCTTGTCTGCATGGGGAGCACCAGTCCTATTTGTGAAAAAGAAGGACGATACCCTTAGAATGTGTATAGATTATAGACAACTCAATAAGGTAACCATAAAGAACAAGTACCCCTTGCCCAGGATCGATGACCTATTCGATCAATTGGGGGGTGCGTCTATTTTCTCAAAGATTGACTTGAGGTCGGGATACCATCAAGTTTGAATTAAGGGTGAAGACATCCATAAAACTGCCTTCTGGATGAGGTATGGCCACTATGAGTTTGTGGTAGTGCCATTTGGGTTAACCAATTCCCCTTCCACTTTCATGTGCTTGATGAATAATGTACTCAGCAAATTCCTAGACAAATTTGTGCTAGTTTTTATTGATGATATATTAATTTACTCCAAGAATAGAGAAGAGCATGAATAACATCTTAGGCTTGTGCTGCAAGTGCTAAGAGTACATCATCTCTATGCCAAATTCAACAAATGTGAATTCTTCCAGAAGAAAATACATTACTTAGGCCATGTTATATCCGAAGAAGGAGTAGAGGTAGACCTTGACAAAATCAGGTCTATCATGGAATGGCCTACCCCAAAGGATGTTTCGGATATCAGATCCTTTATGAGATTAGTAGGATACTATAGGAGATTTATACAAGGATTCTCCAAGATTGGTTGTCCAATCACTGCCCTCCAAAAGAAGGGGACAAAATTCACATGGACACAAAAATGTGAAGAAATATTTCAAACCCTGAAACATCTACTGACCCACTCACCCATGTTGAAGATCGTCAATCCCGAAGATGAATTCTTCATGTGAATAGATGCCTGTAAGGAAGGGCTCAGAGGAGTCCTTATGCAAGGAGGAAGTGTGGTTTGCTATGAATCCCAAAAATTGAATGAGCACGAAGTCAACTATGTGACCCATGATCTAGAGCTGGCTGCCATAGTGCATGCCTTGAAAATGTGGAGGCATTACCTCCTAGGAAGAAAATTTGTACTTATGACAGATCACTGTGGATTGTGATATATGTTTGACCAACCGAAGCTCAATGCTAGACAAGCTAGGTGGTTGGCCCTCCTTAGTGAGTTTGATTTTGAAATCAAACACATTAAAGGAAAATAAAATAGGGTGGCTGATGCCCTTAGCAAAAGTATGAAAACAATTCACCTGGCCGTGGTGAGTACCTGTGAGACGGATGTCAAAGAAAGAGTCGAAAATGCACAAGAAATAGATCCCTTCGTCCATACTGTGACCTCGTACCTACAACAAGAGCCCACCGGGGTAAAGTATAGAGACTACTAGATGATGGAAGGAGGTCTGCTCACTTACCGAAGAATATTGTATATCCTAGATTGTGACGACTTGAATAGGTTCATACTGGATGAACTACATAAAAGACCCTATACTAGTCATCCAGGATACCAGAAGATGATCACGGCCACCAGGAAACAATTCTATTGGCCTGGATTGAAGAAAGACATAGCTGAGCACCTAGCCAAATGCATAGAATGCCAATAAGTAAAAGCAGAACACCGACACCCAACATGATTATTACAACCTCTACCAATCCTAGAATGGAAATGGGAAACCATCTCCATGGATTTCATCACCGGATTACCAACCTCGACCAAACAGAATGATGCCAACATGGTAGTGGTGGATAAATTGAGCAAGTCCACTCACTTTATCCCCATCAAGTCAACTTTCAAGGAAATAGACATCGCTCAGGTATTCATGAAGGAGATAATCAAACTGCATGGTATGTCGAAAGAGATCATGTCCGACAGAGACACGAAATTTACTTCCAACTTTTGGAAGTCACTAATGGTTGGTTTAGAGACCCAGTTGCTATTTAGCACCGCCTATCACCCTAAAACCAATGGACAGACAGAAAGAGTGAACCAAATACTAGAAGACATGCTAAGAATGCATGTAATGCATCAACCCAAGAAGTGGTAAGACTACCTGCCACTGGTGGAATTCGCTTACAACAACGACTACCAAGAATCCTTAAGGATGAGTTTGTTTGAAGTCCTTTATGGTAGACCGTGCAACACTCCTGTTAGTTGGAGTAATCCCATAAAGATAATTTATTTTGGACCCAACATGTTGAAATAAATGGAACAACAAGTGACTCGGATAAAACAAAACCTGAAGGTCGCTCAAAACCGACAGAAAAATTACGCCAACCAAAAGAAAACTCCAAGAGAGTTCAAAACGGGAGACCATGTATATCTCAGAGTTAGTCCCAGGAAGAGTTCCCTGAAAATGGGAGCTTGTGCCAAGTTGGCACCTTGGTATTGTGGACCCTTTGAGGTTCTAGATAGAGTGGGACCTATAGCCTATAGGCTAGCAGTTCCTCCCACAGTAAAAGAACATAATGTTTTCCATGTTTCATTATTGAAGAAATATGTACATGATTCTAATCATATAATTGACTGGTCTGTGATCTAGGTGGAACCAGAGGGAGAATTCCTACCAGAACCTCAATGCATATTGGACAGAAAGGAAACTCTGCTCTGGAACCGAACCATTGCACAGGTCAAGGTGCAGTGGAGACATTTTGGCCCAAATGAGGCTACATGGGAAATGGAGGATGCCATGAAACATGCATATCCAATTTTGTTTACCTCTGTACATACATCTCATGATGATATATAGAACATCGAGGACAATGTTCCTTTAAAGGGGAGGGAATTGTAACACCCTATTTCCCCCAGTCTGTAAAAATAATTATGCTGGCCAAGAACTATGGAAAACTTAAAGATGTGAATGTGTGATTTTGAATGGACCTTAGTATACAAGGTCGATGAATGTAAATT
>ML780096.1:140495-156023 GCA_009831015.1 Picea engelmannii
TGAAATTTATCTCTACACTTACAAAATGTAAATCTTCGGCTATTGGGAGAACTGACTGGTTTCCTATATTTTAGATTGTGAGGTGTCACAATACTTAGGTGTGGGGGAGGGGTTCATGATTTGAAAAATCATCATTTCCTAGAGAAGTAAATCTTTGTAAAAATTCATGTATTGTTTTCATGACATATGTTATTGCATCAACAACCATTTTATTTTTTAAATGCTAATATCCTCTGTAATACAATTTTTTGTACATATCCTTAAAAAACGATTTTATTGGTTTATTTTTTGTTACAGGCTATTCATTGCAGGATTGAAATTACATGACTTATGCGAGTGGATTTAGTAAGCATGGTGGAAAAATCAATAATAATAGAACACTCTGCCTTTGCTCTTAATCACTATGACTGTCAAAACCATTCCAAGATTGCAAGATATCCATTTCAGGAGGTAAAAATGCATTTAGCACAGAGGTACCATATGGAGTGTTGTATAAAATGTTGTATGAGGTGTCGTATGAAGTGTCGTATGAGGTGTCGAACGAAGTTCCATATGACAATATACACCAGTAACTGTCCACAATTTCAGGTAACCAAGAATCAATGACACTTAATTGAATTAGTTTATGGAAATCAAGATTGAAGATGCAAACCTTAGACATTTTCATGATTAAATGTCCAAGTCAAAAGACTTGGACATTGACCTAACTTTGTATCATTAAGATTTCCCCCAAAAACAATCCTTCAAATTCGAATTTTCTCACACATGGCAACTTGTGCACGCATGTGTGCAACCAATTCCACTCTAGTCACATTCAAAAACAGAATTGGGTTATCCCATTATTCCAATTCACCTCTTCCATTTGCATTCACCCCTATTTTAAAACGTGCTCAACCTCTGTTTGTTTGTTCTTCTGTTCAAATTGCGCTTGGCCTCTGTTCAAATCGTGTCATTCGTTGGCCCGTGATTGCACCCTTTCTTGGTGAATTTTTCCTTCTGATCATTCCTTCACATCATCATGATGCCCAAAAGGTATGGGGCCTCTTCCTACACATACCTTTTCACCATCCTTGAGTTTGCATAGTGCAGGGAGGTATTTTTGCACGCAGTCTAGGGCTCATTTTTATCCCACTTGCAGGGCCATGATGATGGAATCTCAATGCAATTTGGCCTCAATTTTGATGGCAAGACAGTGTGCGTGGGGTATCTCACCTTTGGGGTCTTATAGGAATCCATATTTGCATCCACGAAGCTTCCAAGAGTGGGAGATAGATGGTTTAAAAACCACCAGCTGTTGCGATCAAGCTATAACAGGGTTTTTAAACTAGAGTTTTAGAACATCTCTGGAGATAAAGGATACTCCAAGGAGTGGATAAAAGAGGATCTATTCAACCCTCTCATAGTAATCACTAGGTTGATCACATGTGAAGGTATATATTCCACCTTTAAATCTTGTCACTTTCGATTGTTAGCTCACTTTCAGTTCAATAAAACATTGAATTTACCCTTCTACTTTTTAAAGAGCTTGGATAAGATGTCCTCTCAAGTGAGGAAGAATGTAAGAAACCCACACAACAACGTATTTCACCATGGCCTGATCAAAATCCTTGTTTTAGCCGAATTAGAAAAACATGGGCTGACTTGGGATGCATTCATTTATCAATTTGCAAACCCTCACTTGAAAATCAAGACTAGAAAAAAGACATTGGATCGAAGGACTATTTCTCCATCCAAACCCCACTCTCCAAAGACTCCAAACCCTCCTGCACAAGCCAATTCTTTACTAAAACAAAAATTCAAGAAGATTGTTGAAGCTCCTACATCCTCATTGTGAAAAAACACCAAGAAGCCTATTGTTAACCCCCCGATGAATTCAATATATCTTGATCCTACACCCAAAAAGCTCCAACAAGTAATTCAACAAGACTTTCCTACAGTTCCCACAAATAGGAGAGGAGCTAATCGATTTAGTAGAGGACCCTTTCGAAAGAGTACCCAGAGCACAAGAGAAAAACCTTATGCAAAACCCCTGACTATTTCAGATACTATCGAATTATCCTCCGATCTCGAAAGACCTCAAAAAATACCTAGGGAAGTGTCTACAGATGATTTGGAGCCTCATAGGAAGAAAAAATCTGAACCTACTGTTACACCCCAATATTTCTCACTTTGATAAGTGTCGTAAGTGTCGCATGATCCTCTCGACTGTTGCAAGTGTCGCATGCCATTCACAAGTGTCGCAAACATCAAACAAAGCATACTGTCATGATGACGACACCAAAGAGACATCTATAGTAGCTCAAACACTTGGTTTGGAGGAGGAAGAATGATTAACTGGAGTCAAGGAACTTTTATTACTTGAGAAGAGCTCTTAAACAAAGGTTTTGAAGGGGAGTGCTCCCCTAGATCAGCCTTAGGAGCATTGGCTCTCCCCTATAAGGTCTCAGGGAGTGTTATAACACTTATCTTCCCCTCAAGAGGAGTGTTATCCATCCTTGGAGTGATGGCGCCCCCCTCAAGCTTCCTAGGGAGCGCTATAGCACCCTGATGCCCCTTTTGAGGGAGTGCTACCTAATCTGAGGCAGTAGTTGGCCCGTTGAGGAGAATAAGGGGAGGATCTTTCAAGTTTAGAAGGTAGTTTCATTCAAATTATTGGTTCCATTAGAAGATCCTTGATCCAAGGAGGGAATTCCTCAACTTGTTCTAAAGAGAACTCAAGAGGTTAAGCTCCTCTTAACCTATATAAACAGGCTCTATGATGGTGAAAAAGGGGGGAAGAATTGCTAGCATGAAACCTATGATCTCATAGGAAACACACAGTCAGTTGAAGAAGAGTGATTAGTGAAGCTGCTATCATCCAGGTTATGGATCTATCGAGCAAGGGTTAGATGAAGGGGACTTGACGAAGCTGTCGCATTTGCATCTATGATTGTAAGTACTGTTGTCATTATTCTCATTAATATGACATGCTTGGCCTGTTTCTTTCTAGTTTGTGTCTGATTTTACATGAACTTATCGTTAATAGATAGATCTGTTTTCAAGCTAACATCAATAGAGTAGGAAGTGGTCGTACTTTGTTTTTCTACAGGACTCAGCGAGGAGCGAGAGTTCAGAGCTCGATTCGGAGCATGCAGGGACAAACGTCGATTAAAAGGTGCCTCTATCATCCTTCCTACTCATGTATTAGTTTGTGTAGATATAAAAGGAAGTCAGTGTCCATGTTAAGCACTTTTTGTCTTAGAGTTAGGGTCTAGCTCTTTGAGGCAATCTACCTGTCCGCAGGGAGATTTTCCTACAACAGAAACTGGCGACTCTGTTAGCACTCTGTAAATTTCCATGAGGTTGACAAAGAAGGAATCCACAAAGGTAACTTTATCCAACCGCTTTTAAAGCTGGGATCTAGCCCTTCCAGCTTCAGAGAGGGATCTCTCTATATGATTTAGCTTTGTTTTTAATCTAGATATTAGGCTAGGTAAAAGGAACAAGTATGTTTTGTTGTAAAAGGGTTTATAAATTGGTTGAGACAGTTTACACATCCATTGGGCTATGGGGTCTGTGTCTAATTAAATACAAGAAACAACCAAAAACGCCAAAGAAGACTTTCACAGGGTGAGATAATGCATTCAACTGGATCTTTAATAATTTAAATCATGGACGGAAGAAAAGATGAGAAAGATCATTCAACTAAGAAGCAGTTAATAATTCCTTAATTAAAAACCTTAGAAGATGAACATTTAAATCTTTAAAGTCAGAAACAGGGTATCTAAGATAAATCCTGCAACATACGTTAATTTTAAAGATTAGTTTCAGAAAAAATTATGAGCACTAAGCAAGGAAAACATTCAACTAAGAGAAAAACGTCACCAGTGAATACACGCAAGAATCCTATAAAAGTGCTTCCTCTTTATTAATGGCCGATCTCTTAAAAAATATTACAGTTTGATAGCGATAGGGTGTGCGAATCAGCAACCCTCAATACTTCGAGAGTTGAAGTATTTATAATTCAAATTACAAACGTTCCTGTCATAACTGATCAGGACGTGCTCATTCTATTTTTAGTCTAACTACCTTAACTAATCAAAAACTGTTTGATGACTCAGTACAACTGCATGCGGTATTTCTGGGGTAGGCCATTGGCGATATGCCTTCACATCCTCTTCTGATTGGACAAGTGACTGGATGGTGACATCTCATCTGCTAATCTAGTAGATCACAAAGTTCTTCCTATCTGAGATGACTTGGCACTGAGACTTTAAGTAATCTCCGATACACTTCATCCATGTCTGTATACTTAGAAAATGTAGGATTGATGATGAATATGTGTTTAATCTCGTGTTGGATACTAATATCCAATTGCAGGGCATCCATGAATGCTTTCCCTGTGATGCTCCTTTGTATCCCTGCAAACTTGGAACTGCCCTTAGACACTTCAGTCAACTTCTTCTTGTAATCAGGGAGTGTCATTAGTTTGTCATTAATGACCTTCAGACTGGGTAGGCCTTTCCTTTGGAGAACATCTATCTTATTGAAGAACTTATGTACTCCTTGATCCATGACTTGAATTTTTTCCTCAAGCTGAAGCATTAGACTTCTCTTGGTTAAAACCCTTTTTACCTCAAGTATAGTCTCTATTCTGTCCTCGATTTTTAATTCTTCAAGTTCCTCTCTGGTCTTGGAATTTAGGAACCTGATGATCTCATTTGCTTGAGCTGGCATGTCTCCCAGCTCCACTCTGATTTTCTCAACGACCTGTTTTCTCCTCTGGAGCAACTCATTTTGTTCGAACATGATTTGAATCATTGGTCAGATTTCATTGATGGAATTGGTAATGTCTGTCCATACAATCTCTTTGACCTCAGCCAAAGTCTTACCTACCATTGTTTGCTTTTGAAGTTGTTGTATCTCTTTCCTGAGATGTTATGTTAACTGCTTTTCTTTGGATAAGCTTGTCTGAAAGGAAGTTTTGAGCTCTTGGAGGTTCTCCACTTCTTTCTTAAGTCTGTTGATCTCTGTTTCTTGCAGGTTCATTTTCTCCATGGACTTGGCAAGGTCTGTTGTTCCTTCTGGTAGTGACACTAGTGTTGCAGAGGGGATTACTGTCACTGTTGCTGTGCTTGTTCTTGAGAGAGGAATAACACTCAATGGAATGACTTCCATTGGTTTCATCTATTCTTTCTCTTTCAATAATTTTTCCAGCTCAGCTTCCATTTCCTTAAGCTGAGCATTCTGCTCCATGAGCAACTTTAGCATCTCATCCTTCTCACCTTCTTTCTCTGCTATCTCCTTCGCCTGAGAGTCCTCTGTGGGTGGGAGCTTCAGCTGTTTTCTTAAGGATGAGATGTCATCATTTTTCTTTCTTATCATCTCTTCTGCAGCTTTCACATTTGAAGGATTGTAGCCGATCTTTAAAACCAGCTCCTCCAGGGTCTTAATTCTGTTGTCCTTAGCAAAAGATGATATCTTTTCTATCTTAAGCTGCATCTGAGCATTGTTCAATGACACCTGGAATTTTGCTGTGGAAGATGAAGCATGTGCCAATGTGTGAAAAACCATCTCCCCTGTTTGTTTATGCAGATCCATCTGATCTGCTGGGTGCACGTCTTTCGCTTGGAATTTGAAAGTGGCCCTCTTATAGTCTAAAATAACCTTGGGATCCGGTACCTGTGCTTGGATGTATGCCATGTGAATTCTACCTTTATCTGTGTCGAATGCTGACAGCAGCCTGTGTTGTGTCGTGGATGACTGTTTTTGGAACTGGGCGTAAGTACTGTTAGTGAGGGTCTGGTTCTTTTTCTTGATCAATTCATGCTTTTCGAAAATGCCCACCTTGGGCATAGTCTTGCTTGACTGAGTATCCAGGGGAGAATCTGTGGATTTCTTCAGTATTGCTGTGGTAATTGCCTTATGCTGGCTCGAGCCAAAAGGTAGAGTGACCGGCTTGACCCCTGTGGTAGCTACTGTGGTAGGTGGGGCTTCTTGTTCTACTATCGCGCCAGGCGTTGAGTCTGTCTTTGGCCTCTTGGTGTGCATATGGAACTCCTCTGATGACACCTCTGTTACAGGAGGAGATGACTCCTGTCGGGGCCTCTTCTCCTTGGGGACCTGAGGTGTGGTAGTAGGTGGCACACTCGTCGAGGGCACGTGCTGTTCCACGTCCATCAGAGTGTCAGGCACCCATACCATCTGATTTGCGAATTTCTTGATCTCTGGCTTGGACTCATGCGCATATGGGACATTCTTATTTTTCACCCTCGTTTCCGAAATGATCCTGCATGGATCATAGTGCCAGGTGAAACTCGTAAAGAAATTCATCTCCCTCAACATTCTATCAGCTTCCTCCCCGACACCTCTACTATTGTAGATAAAAGAACCTATTTGCCCTTTGATTCCCAATTGTTGTTTCTTCTTCAAGGAAACAAAATGAATGTCATCTGAATTCACTATTTGTCTAATATATTCTAAGGCAAAGATCCTTACTGGCACATATTGAGGTAGTTTGTAAGGTGCCAACTCGCATCCGAAAACTCTGATCTCGGTATAGTTCTGGTACAGGTACCAGTCTCCTGTCTTTACATTGTCCGAGAGATGTAGAATTATCTGGACCTCTTCATTTACTCGTGGCTCAGGCCTACCACTCAACATGCTTACCACCGGGTGGTAAAACTGATCAATGAAAGCTTTGAAGTCGTATTCAGCAGAGTTATGCTTCAGAAGAGAAGTCCATGTTGTGACTGGCTGGGGCCGTCCGTCTGCATCCATCTTCTGCATGGAGAAACTGAATTTATCGGCTTGGAAGTAAACGGACATGTACGCCAGTATGGAAGAATATCTGAACATACCCTCTGTGCCAAAATTCATGAATTGTTCGTGAATATTATCGGCCAAGAAGGTGATGTAGTCGAACTGCATCGTGGGCTTTTCATCGTTTGAGAAAATGGACAGAAAACCCAGGATGGGCTCATCTACCCATTGGTCAGAATAGTAACCAAGCAGGGCAAACAGGGAAGAAATGATTTGATTTCCTTTGGTGGAGAAAAGGGAAGAAGGGTAAGGGGGATTGGTGGAAGGGAGTTGAGCGGAGGCGGAGAAGAAACGATCGAATATCTGAGCTCTCTGAGGGAAGGTCATTTTCTGATACAACTCGGTGAGGATTCAACACGGGGAATTTGCATCATCTGGTCAATATCTTCGGGAGTGATGAAGAAGAGGACGTCTCCAGATGAGGAGACGATGGCCCTCTGGTCGGGGATATAGTGGGCTTGGCATTTCAACGCGAATTCAGGGAAGTGGTGGATCTGGGGGAAAATATACAGCGGCAAATTGGACTCCCAGAGTCCAATTTCATCGCTCTGGTCTAAGAACACCTCCCGCAGCCACGAATGGAGGTCCGAAAAATCGAAGTCGCAAATAGTATCTGTGATCAATCGATCTTTATCGACCAAGGGAATTTTGTCCAGGTCGACTGGAGGAGGAAGGAAAGGATTCTCTTCTCCTTCTGCTTGTCTTGTCTTTGACACCATTTCAGCGACAGTACCTGCAATAAACACGATGTTAGTGGGGTAAACTGACTGGGGGTAGACTGGCTATGGATGAAGGTGGCGGAAAAGCGATGGAGGCGTAAGAGTAAAATTTTCTGGTGTGATGGATGAATAGTGAATGATGAGGGAGAACGGTAATTTTATTTAAAACTGGGTCGGTTGGACGCGGGAAAACGGTCAGCATGACAACGGGTATAGTATCCAGTTATTAATGGAAAACGGGCCACTTGGGGGTGACATGGCAGGTGACAGTGGCCAAAGTATGCGGATGGGTGACGTGGAGGATGGTGATTGGAGGTAAAAGTCACCAAAAGGGGTTGTTCATGAGTGAGGGACTTGGGTACTGACAACAGGGACTGACAACAGTTATGGGATGTGACACGACCCCGGGAGAAAGTAGGACAAGTGGGCTCAGTGGAGTATGACGTCCATGAGTGATGGGCTGTCAGATAGCATGTGGGGGATAGGAATTATGGACTAATAGGACAATGCCACATGTAACAAGGGACCCGCCGAAAGGAATATTCATTCCAGACCCCCCCCCCCCCTTTGATTAAAAGCAGAACGCTAGGGGGGGTCTGAAATCCATTGTGAGCCATAGATCTGCGCACTTATTTCCTGGCCGTAGATATTAGCGCGCTCCTTAATACTCATTCCGGACCCCCCCCCCCCCTCCATTAAAGGAAGAATGAAGGGGGGGGGTCCGGAATCCATTTTAGGCCGTTGATTTAAGCGCTCTATTATGGGCTGTCTAGATGTGAGCCCACGTTATTACCAATTCCGGATTGCCCCCCCTGGTTAAAAGCAGAATGGTCGGGGGGGTCCGGAATGCGCTGTGAGCCGTAGATCTTAGCGTCGTGATCAGGACCGTCGATAAGTGCAAGAAACATGTGTCAATAGCGAATGATGTATGCACTTGGGGAAGAAACTTAGGATAAAATCCATTTCATGGGTTTTTCTTTAATTTTTCAAAGGAACACCACCATGGGACTTTGAACAACTTTTTTTAAGAATTTGGAACATGGTGTAACCTTGATTTCAAGCTGGTTTTAATGGACTTTGAACAATAGAGCAACTGACCTACATGCTAACCTATCTTCCTAGGACAATTAACCCAGATTAAACTGTTGGGTTAAGGAATTACTCTACCTAAGGGCTATCTGACCAGGATTAGATAGTCTGGTCAGATTTATTCACTAATCTAACCTAAGGGCTATCTGACCAGGATTAGACAGTCTGGTCAGATTTATTCACTAACCTAGCAACATTAAATTTAAAAATAACTTGGCCATGCTTGAAAGGTATGGCCAAGTCATTGTTATTGCATGGGGCTTTTCTTTTCAATTCTTTTATGCCCTCTTTTACTTTACTTTTCTTTTTCTTTTTCCTTTTTCTTTTTTCTTTTTACAAATTATTTGAAGAATGAAACATCATTTGTCAACAAATCACTAGATACAGATAATATCCAAGTCATCAACAGATTCCCATAATTTATGGGGTGATAACAGAATCCACTGGGGAGTCCTCAAATCAAAACTTTTTGTTTTGATTTATCCTCATAGACCTTGTTTTACCCCTTGATTGTTTCAGACCTAGTTTACTCCTCTTTTGATTGGTTTCATGAGCTGATTGACTCCCTACCCCATCAAACTCAGCCTAATTGTCGAGACTCAAACTACAATTTTTGGATTTTTTGACACTTTTAGGATTTTTTGACCCTGGCGGCCCTGTCCTAGTGTTAGCAGAGCGCCGACGGTCTCTGAGTGTCTTACACAGAGCGCTATAACGCTCCTTGTCCTTGACAACAGAGCACCAACCCCTCTTTGGCCAAGAAACCTTCCATAATTGCCTTTTTCATAGTTTTATCTCTGTGTTTCTCTTGCTGGATCAACTTGTGAGTTAATGCTTCTTCCTTTCCAGCCTTGACATCTGTATTTTTGAAGAACGAACATCTTGCTATTTGGATTTTGTAGCCTTCTTCACTATTGTTGTTGAGTTTTTCTGTCATTTGGAGTTTGAAACCCATGCATTGTCTTTCTTTCTTTTTAACTGAGCAAAAAACTCTGGTGAAGGTCATCAAAGGCCCACAGATCTCTTCATTTTGATTTTAGTTAAGATCATTGTTCTTCGACATTCCTTTTGGTGTGAAGTTCTTGGTTTTTCTTTGATTGTTTCTTTTCTTCCGCTTCTTGTTGATTACAACGAGAGGGTGTATTGTTTGTATGATTCTTGCTTGTGTTGGTATGATTTTCATTCATCCAAGAAGATAATTAGCAAGGCGAGCATTATTTTGAATTAATCATTATTCATACGCAAACAATAAAAAGTATCTTCATGATTGAATTTGCATATTAAAAGGTATCTCAAAGTTTTAGCACCACATCGGATTTGATTTGAGAAAAATTTGTTTGAGGGCATTCCTTATTAGTGCTTGTTAGTGAAAAGAACTCTCTCTCTCTCTCTCTCTTAGATAGATGTTCATCGAAAAGAAATGAATGCTTATCATCTTTGATGCATTTTTGGGATTGAGTCATAATTCCATTCGTTTCACTTCCATGCACCCCTTTTGAGTAAAGAACAACTATAAAATAAACGCTAATTAAAAATTATCTAGAACTTTTTCTTTTCTAGGATCCTCCACCAACAGTAGACTAGACTTAGTACTTTGGATTAGGTTGTGAGCATAACTCTCCAAAGTTTCCAAAAAAAAACAATAGCATCCTGAGTTTGGAGAGTCAAATCCAATTATCGTATAAGTTTGCCTGGGATCCCCCTCTCACACAGGGGTTATGCACGAGGTCACATTCGACTGAGTTACGGAGATTATCCCTCCGTGGTTTAACTGATTGTGGTGGTCAGATCGTATTATGGGGATCACTTCAAGGTAAATCCACAATTACTGCATGGAATCCTTTTAGTTGATTTCGGGATCGATACCCTGCCCGTACATTTGGATCGGACTGTCGACTATTCCCGCCTAGGGGATGACTATGAATTGGTAACCTTAGTGTCCATAATATTTAGGGTCTTACACAAGGTGATAGTGAAGGGAAGTCTCACTGTACCTGGAGAAGACATTGGTCAAAATCACTCGGGCTCCTTGGAGGGTAAATCCAGAATTACTGCGTGGAAGCTTGCAACAAGGCATAAGTCTGTTAAGTAGGTCGCCATTATGATTGTTCCACCCTATCCCCGCCCCTTTTGGACTTGATCACACGACGTTGGATTTCAACACCAACTACTACGGTCATCGAGAGAATGTCCTGTTTGCTTTGTTGTGATTCTTAGATTCTATTAGCGTATGTTGTTTCTTTTTGGTAGTTGGCCATAGATCTCTTTTGTCGACTCTTTTTTACCAACATCGACCCTCCACGCCATTCGCGGAGGCTACAGGGACTTCCTCTAGAAAATATGGAAGGAAACACCCCTTTACCCCCTCATTCTACGAAGGAATCTCCTCAACAGAGAGAGGTTCAAAACACTACAACTTCCCAGGAAGAAGTTCCCACTCCTTTGGAGAATTTTTGGATTGTTTCAGAGTCTTCGGAATCTTTCCACATTCTGGAGGGATATGAATGATGTGTCCTCCAACTGAATCATGTTGGTGAATTTTTCATCGTCAATCCTTCTGACATTCCGACTGGGTCTCATCAAAACCCTTTAGCCGATGACCCTTTTTGGACCGCTGACATTGTTCGAAGTCCACCACGCATGGTGCGAGATCTTTATGGAACAAGGATGGGTGATGACGCACCCATTTCTTATACAGCACCCCTAAACCATTTTATCGGTACCACCATTTTCACGCCTATTCCACCCGTTGGTCCGAGCACATCATCCATTGGCCCAAGGTCTACTCTTCCCCTCCAAACGGACCATTCTACAATGGTCCCTCACATTCCGACTATTCGCACTGGTAATGCGGTGGTTAATCAAGTTGTGATCGGCACACGTATAACACCAAGACCTACATCATCACTCCCTTTTGGGTACAGGGTGCTGAATGCTTTCACTGCCACCACTACCCAAGCCACTACTGCCCAAGTTATACCGGGAAGTTCCACACCTATCCAACAACCCGGAGGGACCGGTCTTGGTGGTCCTAATCTGCTCGGTGGCACTGGTCAGTCATTTACATCTGGTTCTCAAATTCTGGGAACTCTACCTCAAGCTAGGGGACATCATCCCACAGGAGGAAAAATTCCATTTGGGGGGCACCCTCATGCTGGGGGGCAGCCTCAATCCGGAGTCCACCATCAACCGCATGGACAAAATGTGTCTGCCACACCTAATTCGTGGAACATCCCTTTTCCAGGAAACCCACGGTTCTCGGCGGGACACAACTTTCAAACTCCGCAACAACCTCCTTATGGGAAAACCCCAAATCTAGTTTATAATCCTCAAAACCCATCCGATTATCCTCCGCTTGCACATACTTCTCAAAACATCTCAAATCCTACGTACCCTGGTCACCAAGCTCATACAAGAGGGCCCACTAGTTATAATTATCCACATAACCCAGTGATGGGCCCTACTGGTGTCCCCATGCCACACCAGCATTACCCACAGGTTAACCGACAACTACCTTTTCTATCTACCCTGGATCTTATATTAGGGAGCTTCTATTTGTGTCATGTCCTTAGCTTGTTGGAAAGGCTTAAAATCACCTACCCTTAACAAATCCCCTACGATGTTACGCGCTTTCGATGGATGAGGTTTTCATCCTCACGGATTATTACAATCCTTAGCCATTTAGTTGGGTGGAAAAAATATTACTGTTGACGTCGAGG
The DNA here is from genome assembly GCA_009831015.1 of Picea engelmannii. Taxonomy (NCBI): domain Eukaryota; kingdom Viridiplantae; phylum Streptophyta; class Pinopsida; order Pinales; family Pinaceae; genus Picea; species Picea engelmannii. The sequence goes on from ML780096.1 coordinate 152,824, forward strand.
TGGTCGATGCCCCCCTCGATTACAACCTACTACTTGAAATAAGTTGGTTCTACGCTATGACTGTCGTCACCTCGTCAGTGTTTCGATGTGTACAATTCCACCATCAAGGAAAAATTTTCACCGTTGTTCATCTTGATTTGTGTACACCCGACGCTCGCATCCCTACCACCAACAACATTACCTTTTTGGGAGACCACCCAGTTACGTATGAAAGTGTTGGTGTCGGGTTATTGAAAGATTCTAGCCTTATGGGTACTTTCCCTACACCACTTCCACCTACCACGCATCATATTGCCGCCGTCAATATGATCTCGACTATGCCTTATCAATCCTTGGAATAATCTAATCCTTGGATCGTACCTAGTCCTCTGGAATTTGATGTGCTCGGTGACACCATGCCACTTAGCCCAGCCGAGGCCGCATACGTAGCTATTCAATATGCCTCTCCCTTGGGTTACTTTTGCCTACCGAAAGCTACCCTTTGGCCTTAAAAATGTTGGTTCTACTTTCTAGTGGGCCATGTCATACGCTTTCCATGACATCAAACATATCACAGAGCCTTACCTCGACGATTTACCCTCCCACTCATCAAATCGATCTGATCACATTGATCACTTACGGGTGATTTTTCTTCGATGTTGGTTCTACCGTATTCATCTGAACCCTCACAAATGCATTTTTGTTGTCGAATCTGGTCAACTCCTTGGTTTCATTGTCTCCAAAGATGGAATTAGGGTGGATCCCTTAAATATTAAGGCCATCCTAGCCTTACCCCCACCTACCAATTTAACCCAACTCCAAAGTTTGCAAGGCAAAGCAACCTTTCTTCGTCGTTTCATCTGCAACTATGCTGAGATCACTAAAGGATTTATGCAGTTACTGCAAAAGAACACCCCTTTCATCTAGGATGACACTTCCCAACGATCATTCGATTCTCTCAAGCACACTTTGACCCACGCACCTTTGTTACATCCCCCGGAATATACAAAGGATTATATCCTTTATATGGCCGCCTCTACTTCCACCACTGCGATGGTGTTAGTTCAAGAAGACCCCAACGACGAAGAACATGTGATTTATTATCTGAGCAAGAGTCTATCTAGACCCGAACTCAGATATTCACATGTCGAGAAACTGGCTCTGGCAGCCGTCATCGCTGTCCAAAGGTTCCGCCATTACATCTTATTATGCACCACCACGGTGATCGCAGACTCCAACCCCATGTACCACATCTTGACACGTCAAGTACTTGGGGGGAAATATTCTAAATGGATCGTTATTCTTCAAGAATTCGATCTTGAGTTTACGAAGGCCAAAGCCAAAAAATCCCTGGTGTTTGTAGAGCTCATCTGTGCTCTCCCTCGTGCCGATGAAGACATCAAACCTAGATATTATCTCCTCAATGAATCTCTCTTCCTCATCAGCACCTCTGATCCTTGGTACGGAGACATTCTCCTCTACCTTCAAACCTAACGTTTTCAGCCCAACATTTCTCGCGAAGAGCATCGACGCATTCATCACCACTCTTGTCGTTATCTCATCATCGGCGACACTTTGTATCGCCGTGGGATTGACACCATCCTTCGGCGATGTCTGATTCATGAGGAGGTTGAATTCATTTTGAACGATTTCCACCTTGGTGCCTGTGGCGGTCACCTTTTCGGGATGGCCACAACCCAAAAAATCCTACGTGCCGGCTACTTTTGGCCCTCGATTTTCAAAGATTTCATCGAGGCTGTCAAAAAATTCCCACCCTGCCAAGTCTTTAACAAGAAGGTACACACCCACCCTACTGCGCTACACCCTATTATCTCCATCGGCCCCTTTGCCAAATGGGGTATCGATTTCATGCAGTGTAACCCTACCTCAGCCAGGGGGCACGGTTACATCATCGTCGCCGTCGACTACTTCACCAAATGGGCTGAGGCTATGCCTACCTTCCTGAATGATGGTCGTACTGCAGCTCTGTTCCTTTTCAACCACATCATAACTCATTTTGGTGTACCACGTGCCATTGTCACTGATCATGGTGCACACTTCAAGAACCAGATGATGAGCGATTTACATGTCAAATTGAGTTTTCGCAATGAAAACTCATCCCCCTACTACTCTCAGGCCAACAGACAAGTTGAGGCTATCAACAAAGTCCTAAAAACCATGATTCAACGCATGGTAGGGGAAAACAATACATCATGGCACTTACAACTTTTCTCCTCTCTCTGGGCTTATCGCACCTCGGTGAAAACCTCAACTGGATTCACCCCTTTCCAGTTGGTATACGACATTGAAGCAGTTCTACCAATCGAGTGTGAAATTCCATCACTCAAGATTAAAGTAGAATTCCTGCCCCATACTTCTGCTGAAGAAGAACGATTCTTGTATCTATCCAAGCTTGAAAAAACATGTCGTGATGTTGCTCTCGTTAATGAGGCACATCAAAAATAAATTAAGAGTCAATACGACAAATCCGTCCACCCTTGGACTTTTGAAGAAGGAGACTTAGTCCTCGTTTACGACCAAGCTCACGATAAATTGGGAACAGGCAAGTTAGAACCTCTGTGGCACGGTCCTTACATCGTGAAGCATGTCCTACATAGAGGCACCTACGAATTAGTAGATCATGATGGAGTTTCCCTGGGAGAGCCCTGAAATGGGATTTACCTTAAAAAGTACTATGCCTAGATCACCTAGCATCTGTACTTTGTACATTATTTTATTTTAGTTTGGTGTGTCTATTTCTTTCACGTGCTCAAGTCTTTACCCTTGCCACTCATGACTGTGCTTTTGTTTTCATGCGCATATGACGTCTTCCTTTCCTATCTTTTTCGGGTTCACGGATGGCACTAGTCGACATACCTGGTGTTAACTCCCAAAATAGCACTGTCATTTTGGTCAGGTTTTATGGTGAATAGCATGGCTATTGATGGTTTCCTCAATTCATTGTTGAGCCTTCTATCTACAAAATTTTAGTTTTTGGTTTGACTTAAATTTGACACTTAAACTTGCAAGGAACTTTTCAATTTCTTCCTGAGCTCCAAATTAAGATCTGACAACACTATTGGAAAGATGAGATTCTGTAGATGTCGATCGACTATTCATATGTGAAAAATGGATTTTTTATGACCAAGAAATTCAATTTTGAAAATCTGTCCGCTTTCAACAGCACAGAAGGCAGAATTTTTTACCCGTTAGCTGTTGAA
>ML780096.1:161207-182543 GCA_009831015.1 Picea engelmannii
GAAATTCCTATTGCTGTGTGTGACCCGATGTTATGCATGTATTTGGTTGCATAAACCCTGCATGTTAATGTATTTGGTTGTCTCAGCAATATTCTGCATACCATCTCTGTTATTTATCATCTGATTTACAGTTCCTAAGAGCATTGGTTCATTTAACTATTTGATAAGCAACCTTTCCATCGAGTTATTGTGGTATCCCATCGATCCATTTGCTAAAAAGGTATTGAATTCTTAAGTTACCAGGCATACTTAGCTTACAACCCTAAGTAGTTTCCTGGAGTGATAACACCTGGAACATTGCTTTGGCATCATGGGTTATCTACCAATTTGACGAGGTGGTGAGTTCAGGAGGTATCTACTTAGGACCAACAACCAACAACATGGCAGAATATCATGCTGTCATCGGACTGTTGACCCAAGACTCCTCCCTAGGTATCTATCGTATCATTGTTTACTTAGACTCCCAGCTCGCGGTGTATCAACTCAACCATATCTACGCCATCCGTAGTCCTATCCTACTACGTCTCCACCTACAAGTTCACCACCTTGAACGAATGTTCGATTACATTGAACATAGACACTTTCCAAGAGAACTTAATAGTGTTTCGGATTCGTTAGCTAATTACATCATGGATCGGTATCTTGCCCACATATAAGATTTAAGGAAAGAAAAATTGTACATTACATGTAAATTAAAACACATCACAGACATCATGTACAAATCATTGGCACTGTAAAAACTCGAAACTGTATATATATATATATATATATATATATATATATATGGCGTGAGTGAAATGTTTTTGATTACATCAAAAAGTATGTAGAAGAGAAAAATGTCGGGTCTTTAAACCCTTACAACGCCGCCTGACAAGGCATACAGAATACAATCACCAGAGAGACTCTAATCTCCCTGCACTACATTGTGTTGCGAGTAACATATGACCGTGCACACTACCCGCCTCAGTAGAGAATTGATATTCTCTGGTACTCCCACAGTGTGCCTCTGCAGATGTAAAGGAACTTCTCCCCTCCGCAGAGGGGGGATTCCCATCGTAAGGCCTTGGAGGTTTCTTTCAACCTCCCAGAGACCTATCACTGGTACTACCAGATCTGTTGCAACTGGGACACCCGCGTGATGTCCTGGTATCGGTATATCGATCGGGCGCACTGCTCCCTTGTCTGCATGTTGAAAACAATACATCCATTAAAAACTCTTCTACATACCCCAAAAAAAATACATATACATTTAAAAACAAAAACTAGACAAGGTATGGCTCAGTCTCTTACTTGACACATCCCAGTCTTCCTCCGCAGGTAAAATCAAATCCATGCTCCCGCGAAAATATACCTCAGCATACGGGAAGTCCTCTATCCAAAGATACTACCGTCTCATCCAGGCAAATAAATCGCCAATGAAATAGAACTCTGACTCCACTACCAACCTCGGAGACAGACTGGTCCACCTCTCCATCCTTGGTTCATCCACTGGTCGCACTGCCAGTGCTATCTGAGGCTGCATCTTGGGGATGTGCTCTAGAAAAAATGAGACCAGAAATGAGCCATAACCAAATTGTTTATGTCCCGTCCTGGACCATGAAAACTGTTCCTTCACATTTCGAAGGAACCCTGCACTCCAGTTGAACAGTGTTGGTTCCAAACACTGAACACCATAAGCCACCTGCGATCTTGATGCCATATGCGCACTAGTACTACCCATCACGCTCGCAATAGAAAACAATATGGACCGGAGGGGTAGCTCTCGAATATCCTTGATAAGGATTCTACCCCCTACTAGTCTTGCTCCTGGGATACAGTGGCGTGCCAGATACATGTCCACTTGCTCAGGTAGCGCCCTCTACCCATAAAAAGATATGGGAACCCCTCTCTTCGAGAGCCCAGTCGAAAAGTACACGTCTTATAACTCAATGGTTAAAAGCTGTGTGCCAATCCCGAATCCTTTCTCTGCAACATCCCATAGGCCGATCATATGCTACAGAAATAAAATCTCTTTCTTCATTTTTTGCAACTTGAAGAATTTGAGTAGGCCACAAGCTCACAATGCGGCCCATGTGTAGGGACTCCGCAAGGCAGCTAACTCATCCATCTCATGTTCTGTTTCTTTCCACTCAATCATGGTCACCGAAATTGCCTACAAAACAAAAGAACAAAGAAATTCATTACTTCAATGTTTTGGCAATTTTGACAATTTTTAAAAGCAAGTTAAAACATGAAATCTGAATGCCTACATCATTTAAAGTGACCACACCCTCTTTTACAATCACCACGCCCTCTCTTAGCCATTTAACATCCATCATATAACAATGAAACATTTCAAAATCAAAACGATTTCTTTATGGCTGTGTGGGCATTTGTGGGGATTTTTTCATGGGTTCTTTGCCAAAAACGACCCATCTAATCAGCTATTGGGGCGTTGGCATCTTAAACATCCCCTTCTAGAACGTTTTTTAAAAAAAAATCCCCCTTTTCCATCATTTTTAAAAGAGGCCGATTTGGTTCTGTTTTGGGAAACTTAGGGCTTCATATTTTAAATTAAATGATGTTATGAAAATGAATATTAAACCATGTAATTGAAATAAGGGGAGATGAAGACTTACCTGGTCCAAACGGCAAGAAAAATGGTCAACCGTAGCTCTGGCAGCGAGCAAAACAAGATCCACTTCAAAATGAGAATCTCCACTACTCCAAAATCCTTATGCAAAATGAAATGGTAAATGAAATTTTCATTGTATTGTTATTTATAAATTTCCATTTTTATAAGGTATAGTAATTATGGGTTTCTCTAACAATATAATGGCTTCACTAAACCCCTGGTTTGTAGTTTTGGCATCACAGGTTTCCTGGCAGTTCTGATGGATTATTTACCTTGTAACACTTATGAGCATAGTCTTAGTTCGTTCTCGAGCTCGACAATATGAGAACGTAACCGGGTAAACTTTTATCTCTTTTTCGGACCCGTACGGATACACGAACACATGAAAAAGGAACCCCCCTGGAGTCATCTTTAAACCCTTTTCAGACTCTCTAAATATGAAAAGATTGTTGAGTGACCTTGCTTCCTTTCACACTCGTTAAAAGGTCAAAAAGGGCGTCTTTCGGGCGATAGTTTATCTCTTTTTCGGTCTCGTTAGACTATTGTACGAAAAAGGAACTGAGAGAGTTCTCTTTTAAGTTTTTTTCCAAACTCTATAATCCTGAAAAACCTTCGAGTTTTCTGTCTTTGGACTCATTAAAACACACATCGATAGGCCCATATGGGACCGAACCCTTACTTCTTCTGGTTCGTTAAATACAGGAAGAGGAACTTACCGAAGGTGAGTTATATCGAGCATGTTTTATCCTCCTCGAGCTCATTAAATCAAAAAGAGGTACTCGTCTATCTGGATGGGGGGGAAATTGAAAGGAGCAAGCCAGGAAGTCTCTTGAGAATATTATCCATCAATTCTTAGAGTCATCCTTGAACATGACACTTTGTCATTTGCACGCATCAAAATCTGTTGAACCTCTGCACTGAGCCAATCCTTTGATTTCCTTTCTCTCCTTTGGGTTGCCTGACGCAAGTCACAATATCCACTGCATAGTTTTGGTCCATGCCATGTTTCACTATTGTGCCTCAGTGTTCAAGGGAAGTATCCGCCTCGAGAATCATCCATCCCAAATATCTTGCCTCAAAACCTGTGTCATTCCATGTTCATTTGATCTACCAATTACATCTCTATGTATGTTTCATGTCGTTGATGGGGGATACATCAAGGCCCTCCCTCGAGGAGTCTATTCCTGTCGACTTCAACACATTATCTAGGAACTAGCCTTAGAAACCAGTTAGTACTTTCGGACCTGCATGCCTCAATGGCAGGCCTCCTCACATTCGACAGTTGGTTTACATCATTGACCTCTGATTGGATGATTCCATGGATGTTCGACTTCAGCTCATCTATTCACGTTCGCTGGAATGTACTAGGGTACCTTGGGAATCATTGACATTAATGGTGATCTCCCTCGCACTTGTTAACGGTTCGCACCATTGATCGGTAATCAAGTGGTTTCTACCATGTTCGACATCAGAACATCTATTCGCATGGTTAGATTCGTACCATATTGGGATTGGTAAGAAGACCCTGGTTTGAGTCGTCACTTTGATATATGCTTTGCCCAGGTTGCGAAGGAGTTTTTATTGGACAAATGACACATACACTGTTACATAGATCCACTTTGTATTGGTCATGGCTATGTCTTGTCATCTCATAGATCCACTATGTATTCCTCGTGGCTACGATCAGTCCGAGTCATCAGAGTATAGATCCAAATTGTATCTTCAGTGGCTATACCTTCTTAGCAATACAATTATGGATCTGTAGTGTATTTTATGGCGGCCATATATTTAAAGTCTTGATCACCCAAGCATAGGTATGCCTGCCTTGGGTTTTGAAATATGTCATGATATTTGTTGGATGTTGGTGTGCATCTTCCGTCAGGTTCTCTGAGTCTATACCCTTGCTTGAACTTCTACAAAGCATTTCAGTTATCAGTTCAAATCTTCTAACTTCATACTTTGGGGGGCATTCTGTTACACCTCAATATTGCTCACTTTGATAAGTGTCGTAGGTGTCGCATGATCCTCTCGATTGTCGCAAGTGTCGCATGTCATTCACAAGTGTCAAAAACATCAAACAAAGCATACTGTCATGATGAAGACACCAAAGAGACATCTATAATAGCTCAGAAACTTGGTTTGGAGGAGGAAAAATGATTAACTGGAGTCAAGGAACTTTTATCACTTGAGAAGAGCTCTTAAACAAAGGTTTTGAAGGGGAGCGCTCCCCTAGATCAGACTTAGGAGCGCTAGCACTCCCCTATAAGGTCTCAGAGAGTGTTATAACACTTATCTTCCCCTCAAGAGGAGCGCTATCCATCCTTGGAGCGTTGGCGCCCCCCTCAAGCTTCCTAGGGAGCGCTATAGCGCCCTGATGCCCCTTTTGAGGGAGCGCTACCTAATCTGAGGCAGTAGTTGGCCCCTTGAGGAGAATAAGGGGAGGATATTTCAAGTTTAGAAGGCAATTGCATTCGAATTCTTGGTTCCATTAGGAGATCCCTGATCCAAGGAGGGAATTCCTCAACTTGTTCTAAAGATAACTCAAGAGGTTAAGCTCCTCTTAACCTATATAAGCAGGCTCTATGATGGTGAAAAAGGGGGGAAGAATTGCCAGCATGAAACCTATGATCTCATAGGAAACACACAGTCAGTTGAAGAAGAGTGATCAGTGAAGCTTCTATCATCCAGGATATGGATCTGTCGAGCAAGGGTTAGACGAAGGGGACTTGACGAAGCTGTCGCATTCGCATCTACGATTATAAGTAATGTTGTTGTTATTCTCATTAATATGACACGCTTGGCATGTTTCTTTCTAGTTTGTGTCTGATTTTACATGAACTTATCGTTAATAGATAGATCTTTTTTCAAGCTAACATCAATAGAGTAGGAAGTGGTCGTACTTTGTTTGTCTATAGGACTCGGCGAGGAGCAAGAGTTCGGAGCTCGATTCAGAGCGTGCAGGGACAAACGTCGATTAAAAGGTGCCTCTATCATCCTTCCTTCTCATGTGTTAGTTTGTGTAGATCTGAAAGGAAGTCAGTGTCCACGTTAAGCACTTTTTGTCTTAGAGTTAGGGTCTAGCTCTTTGAGGCAATCTACCTGTCCGCGGAGAGATTTTCCTACAACACCTACTTCTCCTCATCAACCCCATATTACTTCTACCTCACATATGCTTACCCCAGATCCTAAGAATGATAGAAAATCTACATATTTCAAAGGATCTAAGCCTTCCTCTGAAATAAATGATCCTTCTCCAACCATTGAGAAGCTACAAAAAGAGAATTTTTGGCTGCTGCAATAGTTGAAAGATAGGAATACTATGGAAACACATCTTCACCATGATAATGCAGTCCTCCAAGCAAAGGTGAATTCCATTCAAAGGTTGGTTGATGAGATGACCAAAGCCAACTGCAACCTCAGGGAACAATTAAAGCAACACAAGGGGCACAAGACCAAATATTCACGGCAAGAAGAAGAATCTTCTAAAGCTAATCCTCCTCAACAAGCTTAGTCATGAGGGGAAATTTCTTTTTGTTTGCAGTGGGACCTACAAAATCTTAGGTGTGGGGGTAATGTTGGGCCCGTTATATGATTGATTTAATGATGTTAATTAGATCCTTTTTGGGCCAAATATGTATATGCATTTTCCTATTTTGAATAGTTTTGAAGAGATTTTGTGTCAAATCGCTATGATTCATACCAGGGAAAAACTGCAACTCATTTTTGCATCCGACACTCCGTCTGGTACTCAGTCTAGTACTCCATCCGACACTCCATCCTGCACAAAAACCATGGGAGATTTGGTGGTTATCATATCGACGACTAGTGATGGGAGAATCTGAGACATGGGTTTTGCTTGTGCTTGTGGCCTCCATCTACTGAGCCTCTGACAACTTGATTTGGGTTGTTATGTTGGGTGATTATTGTCTCTCCTTATTTCTAGAAGCCATCAACAGTTAGGGTGCATTAAAAATGATTTGTTGTTTTTAGAGAAGGTCGGCCCTTCCAGTGGTCAACCTCTCATCCTGTAAGCCTATAAATACCACCTCAGTGGTCATACATATAGTGTTAGAGAGAAAAAGACAGTTCAAATCTGTTTTTCTATTTTCATATACATTTTTCTAAAACTGTGTAAAGAATGCGTTTTTTATTTTAATGTTCAATACGTGTTGTTGAGCTTGTGGTTTGCCTTTGAAGAGTAGCCACGACTTCCTGGGGGGCCCACCAGCATTCTGGGTGAATATCCAATTAGTTTTCTTGTGCATTGAATAATGTAGTTGTCATTTTATTCATTTCCTGTACACGAGTTTTCATTATACTTCTTTACTGTATAAATTGTTGTTTATAACTTAATTGTTTTAGTTTCTTTTGTAGGTTATTATGAAGGATCTTGTTAATATGCAATGAATTTTTAATTAGTAGGATCTAGATTGCAAGCTTAGATGCTAACCCTGTGTATAATTAGATGATAGATAGGTTTTCTTTATGTTGAAATAGAGTATAAAAACAGAGTTTTTAGTTTATGATTTCCTTGACAAGGTTTCAGTGGATGGATAGTTATTAGTTTTTAGCTTTCAATTCTAGTTTGGCTATCTAGCCGTTACTTAGTTTTTCTTTTTTAAATTGTCATTTAGTTTTCTCATTCAATTTCTTGTCCTATGCTGAGATAATATTTAATTTATGTTTTATGAGTATTTCCTCTTTTGCAATTTGAATTGTTAAAATAGGACTAGTTTAGTTTACCTTATGCAATTTCCTTTTTATATATAGGTTGCAATTTTAATTCAAAGTTGATTATTGAGTTTAGTTTCCAGTTATAAATCTAAGTAGTATGAATTTTCGTAATTATTATAAAATGCAATTGAATTTACTAGAATAGTGCTTTTTATACTGTTGATGATTAATGCATGATTGAATAATCACATGGATGTGCAGAACAGTTGATGTTGCTTCTATAATGGCTAAGTTCTCACTGGATTGTCTAATTCACACTTTTCACTTTGCTATCAAAGTCAATATCGAGTTTATCCCTCTTGAATTATCGTTAATTGTTAAGTTCCATCGCGATATCATAAGACATCGGAGACATAACCATCAACATTATATTTGAGTTTCCTTGAGTTTATAGATTAGAGGATAGTTTCCTTTCTTTGTAGAGAATAGTCTTCTTTCTTTGGTAGATTAAAGAATAGTTTCCTTATCGTAGAATATAGAGTAGTTGTTGATGCTTTGAATTTAGTAGATAAAGATTTCCTTTTATAAATTAGAAGTTATTGTGAATTTAATTTAAGAATAGAGTTCACTTCTTATTAGTTTGATTAGTTGTTTATTGAGTAATTTTGATTAGTTTACTTGCTGTAGAAGTTATGATAGGTTAGTTAGTTGTTTTCTTGCTTGTTTACTTGCTTTAACAAGGTAGTTGCTTGCTTGTCTATTTTTCTTTGATAGGGTAGTTGCTTGTTTAATTTACTTTCTTTCATAGGATAGTTGCTTATTGAATTTGAATAGGTTAGTTAAAGTAGTTTGTTGTTGTTATTGCTGATTAGGTAGATAGTTTTCTTTTTCTTATTGTCATGATTAAGTTAATTTTCTTTAAGTAGGGTTTTCATTTGATTTCTTAGGACTATCCATCGATCCTTTGTTCAAAAGTTACTTAGGATAAATAGTTTAAGTTTTTTAGTAGGGTTTGATCATTAATTATATTTGCTTAAATAGATGAACCCTTAGATAGCCCATTTCCTTAGTTAGACTATACTACCTCCAACCTTTCTTCCTTGGAACATATAGTGCTACAAATCTAATCTTACTTACCCTGGGTTGAAAATTTAATTGAGGGTTTTTTGTGTATTTTTAGTGCATATAGAACAACCATCATTTTTTGTGCCATTGCCGGGGAGTTGTCTCAAGGTAGGAAATAGTTAGGAAATAGATCATTTCTAAACCTTAGCATTAGTTGGTGGCGGGGAAGCTTTAAGTCGAGAGGTAAGAACCTGTGCATATGTTATAGCAGGTTCCCCCAAACCTAATGGTAGTTTTTATTTTTGTTTTTGTTTTTCTTTCATGAACAAACCTAGAGACCCAAAAGGTAGATACATTAAATCTAAATAAGACCTTTAAACCAAGGTTCCTTTCGACCTTTTTGGGGGACGGAGGGTTCCAATCATAAATTCTGCAGACCGATACTGAAAAACATGAACTAACTCAACCCAAAGAGCTAAAATAGTCTTTGAAAAGACTAAGACAAGGAGAACTATAGAAAATAAAATTGAAGTAGCAGTATTAGTGGAACAAAAGGCAAGACCACTCGAGCCTTCTCCAGAACCAAACAATAAAACCTTTGTTTTCTTACCACCATCAGGAGATCCTAACTTTGAATACATCATAGACCCTGAACAGGTGAATGCCTTGTTTGGTATTTCAGCCAACATAATTATCTCTCAAATTGACACAAAAACTTTCGCACCAATAACCTTAGCCAACTCGAGTAGAGTCCCAAACACCCTGACACATGCATCCATCACATATATATCCAGGGGGAAGTAACACCTATTAGGAAACCCCAAAGAAATATGAACCCAACACTCAAGGATATAGTAAAAGAGGAGATCCAAAAGTTATTGAATGTCAGATTTATTTATCCCATATTCGACAATAAGTGCGTATCCCCACTTGTAGTGGTCCCAAAGAAAGTGACCAGGAAATGGAGAATTTGTGTTGATTTATGGGAGCTCAACAAAGACACTCTCAAGGATTACTTTCCTCTTCCTTTCATCAACCAAGTTTTGGATAACCTATCTGGAAAGAAGTATTTCTCCTTTTTAGATGGATATAGAAGGTACAATCAAATTCCCATAGCACTCGAGGATCAGGACAAGACAACCTTTACTTGTCCTTGGGGCACCTATTCCTATAGGGTTTTAACATTTTGATTGTGTAATGCTCCTGCTACATTTCAATGAGAAGTACTAGGGATATTTGTTGATCTTATTCATGATTGTGTGGAGGTCTACATGGATGACTTCACAGTTTATGGAAACACTTACCAGGAAGCCTTATATAACTTAGAAAAACTCCTCATCAGATGCCAAGAAATGAACCTATATCTAAGTCATGAAAAATGTAAAATGTTGTAAACTGAAGGAGTGGTTCTAGGACATTATGTTTCATCTGAAGGGATAAAAGTCGATCCTGCAAAGATTGAGGTCATCGTCAGAATTCCCCCCAAAAAATCAGAAAGAGGTGAGAATCTTTCTTGGACATGTCGGATACTACCGACGGTTTATTGAAAATTTTACAAAGATTGTTGCACCCATGTTTGGATTGTTAATAAAGGATGTTGATTTTGTTTGGACTAAGCAGTGTCAAACTGCCTTTGAAGCCCTTAAAGCTAAGTTGTCTGTGGCACCAATTCTTAGAGGGCCCAACTGGACTCTCCCATTTCACATATATACTGATGCCTGTGACACCGCAATAGGAGGAGTATTAGGGAAGAAAGAGGACCAATAGTCCTATGCCATTTATTTCATGAGAAAGAACTTGTCCCCTACTGAGCTAAACTACATAGTTATCGAGAAGGAATTCTTGGCAGTAGTTCATGCTATCAATAAGTTTCATCATTACATTATAGGTTACGAAGTATTTGTACATACAGATGATTCTGCCATTAGATTTATCATGAATAAACCCATAACTAATGGCCGAGTGACTAGGTGGCTCCTGCTATTGAAAGATTTTAACATCATCGTTCTTGACCGACCTAGAAAGGAGAATTTGGTAGATAATTTTCTTTCACGAATAAAAGATGAGGATGATGATATTCCTATAGATGATAGTTTCCCAGATGAGCACCTTTTTTCCCTCTCTGTAAATGCCTCGTGGTTTGTGGATATGGAAAAATATCTGGCTACTAGGAAGTTACCGTCTCATTTTTCACCTCATGAAAAGCATAAAATTATCACGCAAAGTGTTAATTACTCTTGGGTTGGCCATGACCTTTTTCTTACAGGTCCTTATTTGATTATTTGTAGATTTGTCTGAGAGGATGAGGTACCAAAAATACTATGAAGTTGTCATGATGGACCATGTGGTGGCCATTTTTCTGACAAATGTACAACATATAAGGTGTTACATCCAGGTTACTATTGGCCTATCATTTTCAAAGATGTTGCCAAGTATGTGAGGAGTTTTGATAGTTTCCAAAGGATAGGAAGACCTATGTCAGCTGACGAAATGCCCTTGCGTGCCCAAGTTATGATAGAACCTTTCGAAAAATGGGCCCTTGACCTATGTCCCCCCTCGTTCTTGAATTTTTTCTGAATTTTCTACTATACATATGTAAATAATTTTGAATTTTGTTGATAAGCAATTCTAGAGATTTCTGTACGTATTTATTTCACTAGGAAGTGATACCATAACCATCAAGATTAGAGGTCTCTCATACAGTTTTCCCAAGAAACCTGAGTAAGTGAGTAAAGTATCTTTGTTAAAAAGTAACAAGGAAGTCTGATTAGTGGTTAGAAATGGAAACATCACAATAACTACAATAGAAGAAAGTGAGTTGAGCCTAGAGATACCTGTTTGTTCTTTCTCAATGGTACCATCCACAATACACTAAATAGCTTTATTATATCATATCTTTAGATAGGCCACGTCCGCTTAATTACCCCTTACATCAGAACAATCACTAAGGAATATAACGGAAATTCATCCTCTAACATAAATACCATCCCAATTAAAAAAAAAAAAGTTGTTTTCATAGTTGTACCCCCACCTTCTTGCATAAATAAATATTATACTAAAGTCTTAAAAGATGGAGGGCCGGTCTCTAAGGGTGTAAGAGGCTAACCCGTCGAGATACTGAACAAGTCTATTGGCAGTGGGTACCGACCTGTGGTATGACTAGGTAAACCCGTTGGAGTATTGAACATGATTTCTGGCAGCGGGGCATTCTACCTAGCGAGGATGGTAATCTGACAAAAAATAAATAATAAATTTAAACTTGTCCTGATGTATGACATTACTTGTAGACAAAGTTGACATGAAGTATGTATGGTTAAGATGATGTTAATGAACTCCATAAAATTTCCATTGGGAACTAACTTTCAGAATATCTTGAAACTCTCTCGCCTACCTCTTCTTATTTATATGTAGGATGCTCTATCCTATAGGTGGGGCCATATTCTAACCGTCTCGTTAGACCAATCTATGAAATTTATCTCTACACTTAACAAACTGTAAATCTTCAGCTATTGGGAGAACTGACTGGTTTCCTATATTTTAGATTGTGAGGTGTCACAATACTTAGGTGTGGGGGAGGGGTTCATGAGTTGACAAATTATCATTTTTTAGAGAATTAAATCTTTGTAAAAATTCATGTATTTTTTTTATGACACATGTTATTACATCAACAATCATTTTATTTTTGAAATGCTAATCTCTTATGTGCTATAAATTGTTGTACATATCCTTAACAGACCACTTTATTGGTTTATTTTCGTTACAGGTTGTTCATTGTAGGATTGAAATTACATGCCTTATGTGAGTGGATTGAGTAAGCATGGTGGCAAAATCAATAATAATATAAAAGATTTCCTCTGCTCTTAATCACTATGGTTGTCAAAACCATTCCAAGATTGCAGGCTATCCATTAGAGGAGGTAAAAATGCATTTATCATAGAGGTACCATATGGAGTGTCATATGAAGTGTCGTATGAGGTGTTGTATGAGGTTCTGAACGAAGTTCCATATGACAATATACACCCATAATTGTCCACAATTTCAGGTAACCAGGAACCAATGACATTTAATTGAATTAGTTTATGTCAATCAAGATTGAATATGCAAAGCTTAGAAATTTTCATGATCAAATGTCCAAGTCAAAATACTTGGACATTGATCTAACTTCGTATCATTAATATTTTCCCCCAAAAAAAGCCTTCCAATTCAAATTTTATCACACATGGCAACTCATGCGCGCATGTGTGAAACCAATTCCACCCTAGGCGCATTAAAAAATGGAATTGAGTTATCCTATTATTCCAATTCACCTATTCCATTTGAATTCGCCCCTATTTTAAAATGCGCTCATCCTCTATTTGTTTGTTCCTTCGTTCAAATTGTGCTCGGCCTCTGTTCAAATCATGTCATTCCTTGGCCCGATTGAACCCTTTCTTGGTGAATTTTTCCTTCTGACCATTCCTTCACATCATCACAATGCCCAAAAGGTATGATCCCTCTTCCTACGCATACCTTTTCACCATCCCTGATTTTGAACAATGCAGGGAGGTATTTTTGTGCGTAGGTTGGGGGTCATTTTTATCCCACTTGTAGGGCCACGACGATGGCATATCAATGAAATTTTCCCTCGTTTTTGATGGGAAGACAATGCGAGTGGGGTATCTCACCTTTGGGGTCTCATAGGAATCCATAGCTGCAGCCACGAAGCTTCTAAGAGTGGGAGATAGATGGTTTAAAAACCACCATCTGCTGCGATCAAGCTATAACAGGGTTTTTAAACCATAATTTCATAACATCTATGAAGTTAAAGGATACTCCAAGGAGTGGATAAAAGAGGATCTAATCAACCCTCTCATAGTAATCACCAGGTTGATCACATATGAAGGTAGATATTCCACCTTTAAAGCCTGTCACTTTCGATTGTTAGCTCACTTTTAGTTCAATAAACCATTGAATTTTCCCTTCTACTTTTTAAAGATCTTGGAGAATATGTCCCCTCAAGTGAGGAAGATTGTAACCAACCCCCACAACAACCTATTTCATGATGTCCTGATCAAACTCCTTGTTTTAGCTGAATTAGAAAAATAGGAGAAAACTTGGGATGCGTTCATTTATCAATTTTCAAACCCTCACTTGACAATCAAGACCAACAAAAAGACATTGGATCGAAGGACTATTTCTCCATCCAAACCCCACTGTCCAAAGACTCCAAACCCTCCTGCACAAGCCATTTATTTACCGGAACAAAAATTCAAGAATCTTGTTGAAGCTCCTGCATCCTCATCAGGCAAAAAGACCAAGAAGCCTATTGTTAACCCCCCGATGCCTTCAATATTTCTTGATCCTACACCCAAAAAGCTCCAAGAAGTAATTCAACAAGAATTTCCTATAGTTTCCACAAATAGGAGAGGAGCTAATCGATTTAATAGAGGGCCCTTTCGAAAGAGTATCCAGAGCACAAGATGAAAACCTTATGCAAAACATCTGACTACTTCGAACCCTATCCAAGTATCCTTCGATCTCGAAAGACCTCACAAAAGACTTAGGGAAGTGTCTGTTGATGAGTTGGAGCCTCATAGGAAGACAAAATCCAAACCTACTTCTCCTCATAAACCCCCTATTACTCCCACCTCATAGATGCCTACCCCAGATCCTAAGAATGACAAATACTCTACATATTTTGAAGGATCTAAGCCTTCGTCTGAAATAACTGATCCTGCTCCAGCTATTGAGAAGCTACAAAAAAAGAATTTTCAGCTATTCCAACAGTTGGAAGATAGGAAGACTATGGACACACATCTTCACCACGATAATGCAGTCCTGCAAGAAAAGGTGAATTCCCTTCAAAGTTTGGTTGATGAGATGACAAAATCCAACCGCAACCTTAGGGAAAAATTAAAGCAACACAAGAGGCACAAGACCAAATATTCACGGCAAGAATGAGAAGCTTCTAAATTTGATCCTCCTCAGCAAGATTAGTGATGAGGGGAAATTTATTTTTGTTTGCATTGGGACCTGCAAAATCTTAGGTGTGGGGGTAATGTTGGGCCTATTATATGATTGATTTAATGACGTTAATTAGATCCTTTTTGGGCCAAATATGTATTTGCGTTTTTCTGTTTTGAAGAGTTTTGAAGAGATTTTGTGTCAAATCTCTATGATTCATACCAAGGAAAAATCACAGCTCGTTTTTGCATCTGACACTCCATCTGGTACTCCATCCAGTACTCAGTCTGGTACTCCATTCGACACTCCATTCGGCACTCTGTCCTGCACAAAAACCATGGGAGGTTTGGCGGTTATCATATCAGCAACCAACGATGGGCGAATCAGAGACATGTGTTTTTCTTATTCTCATGGCCTCCAACTATTGAGCCTCTAACAACTCGATTTGGGTTGTTATGTTGGGCAATTATTGGCTCGTCTTATTTCTAGTAGCCACTAGTAGTTAGGGCGCATTAAAAGCGATTTTGCATTTTTAGAGAAGGCAATCCCTTCTAGTGGTCTACCACTTATCTTGTAATCCTATATATACCACCTCAGTGGCCAGACAGATAGTGTTAGAGAGAAAAAGAGAGTTCAGCTCTGTTTTTCTATTTTCATATACATTTTGCTAAAACTATGTAAAGAATGCGTTTTTTATTTTAATGTTGAATTTGTGTTGTTGAGCTCTTGGTTCACCTTTGAAGAGTAGCCACGACTTATTGGGGATCCCACCAGAAGTCTAGGTGAATATCCAATTAGTTTTCTTGTGCATTGAATAGTGTAGTTGTCATTTTATTCATTTCGTGTACATGATTTTTCATTATACTTCTTTACTATATAAATTGTTGTTTATAACTTAATTGTTTTAGTTTCTTTTGTAGGTTATTATGAAGGATTGTGTTAATATGCAATGACTTTTTAATTAGTAGGAACTAGCTTGCAATCTTAGATGCTAACCCTGTGTATAATTAGATGATAACTAGGTTTTCTTTATGCTGAAATAGAGTATAAAAACAGAGTTTAAAACATAGTTTTTAGTTTATGATTTCCTTGACAAGGTTTCAGTGGATGGATAGTTATTAGTTTTTAGCTTTCAATTCTAGTTTGGCTATCTAGATGTTACATAGTTTTTCTTATTTAAATTTTCATTTAGTTTTCTCATTCAATTTCTTGTCCTATGCTGAAATAGTATTTAATTTATGTTTTATGAGTATTTCCTCTTTTGCAATTTGAATTGTTAAAATAGCACTAGTTTAGTTTACCTTATGCAATTTCCTTTTTAGATCTAGGTTGCAATTTTAATTCAAAGTTGATTATTGAATTTAGTTTCCAGTTATAAATCTAAGTAGTATGAATTTGCTTAATTAGTATAGAATGCAATTGAATTTACTAGAATAGTGTTTTTTATATTGTTGATGATTAATGCATGATTGAATAATCACATGGATATGCATAACAATTAATGTTGCTTCTATAATGGCTAAGTTCTCACTAGATTGTCTAATTCACACTTTTCACTTTTCTATCGAATTCAATATTGAGTTTATCCCTCTTGAATTATCGTTAATTGTTAAGTGCCATCGTGATATCATAACACAACGGAGACATAACCATCAACATTATATTTGAGTTTCCTTTCTTTTATAGATGAGAGGATAGTTTCCTTGCTTTTTAGAGAATATTCTTCTTACTTTGGTAGATTAAAGAATAGTTTCCTTATTGTAGAATATAGAGTAGTTGTTGATGCTTTGAATTTAGTAGATTAAGATTTCCTTTTATAAATTAGAAGTTATTGTGAAATTTAATTTAAGAATAGAGTTCACTTGCTTATTAGTTTGATTAGTTGTTTATTGATTAATTTTTATTAGTTTACTTGTTGTAGAAATGATCATAGGTTAGTTGTTTGTTTGCTTGATTGTTTACTTGCTTTAATATGGTAGTTGTTTGCTTGTCTATTTTTCTTTGATAGGGTAGTTGCTTGTCTATTTTACTTGCTTTCATAGGATAGTTGCTTATTGAATTTGAATAGGTTAATTAAAGTAGTTTGTTGTTGTTATTGCTTATTAGGTAGATATTTTTCTTTCGGTTATTGTCATGATTAAGTTAATTTTCTTTAAGTAGTGTTTTCATTTGCTTTCTTAAGACTATCCATCGATCGTTTTTTCAAAATTTACTTAGGATAAATAGTTTAAGTTTCTTATTAGGGTTTGATCGTTAATCGTCTTTTCTTAAGTAGATTAACCCTTAGATAGCCCATTTTATTAATTATACTATACTACCTCTAGCCTTTCTACCTTGACACATATAGTGCTACAAATCTAAGTTTACTTACCCCGGGTTGACAATTTAATTGAGGGTTTTTAGTGTGTTTTTTGTGCATATAGAACAACCATCAGTTATAGAGTTTAAAATGGGAAACTACATGACAAGGCATGGGAATCTACATGGAAATGACATGGTATGACATCGCTTGGCAAGGCATGGTAATGACATGGAATGGAATGGAAATGACATGCCATGGAATGTCTTGTAAATCCATAGCATTGGCATGGAAATTCTATGATATTGCAAGTTATGGAAATGGAATGGCATGTACTGGCTTGGAAAGGCATGGCAATGGCATGGAAATGGCATGGCATGGAAATGTTTGACAATGGCGTGGAAATTCCAATGGCTTGGAATGACATTACTTAGAAAGGAATGACAATGGAATGCAATGACATGGAATCAATAGGTTTATGGGATTGGGTTTTGGAAGGTCCTTTGTCTCCTTGTGTGCTCTAACCCAAAAATTGGGTAGGAATGTGCAATCAACTCAAGCATAGACGGTGAAGAGAAAAGAATAATGGTTTCAGGTCTCCCTGGAGGAATTTTGGTAGAATATAATTACTTTATATCACATGTCATGAAATGTAACCTCAAAACCTTTAATTGTAGGTGGAAAATGATACCCATTCTAAGATCTATTTTCCATGTGAACTCTCTCGTTCTATCGATCAAAATCAAAACGTTTAGTGGACATCATGGAAAAATGAATAAATGTTATTAATAATTGATGGGTTTAACAAAATTTACATATACCCACTACACAATCTAAGCAAACATGTGCATTAATGAGTCATTGACTAGTCTTTTCGAATTTATGAAGGGTTACACATCAATCAAATGATTTTAGATATGTCATGCATAGAAAGAGGGGAATAATGTGTGTGCCCTAGAAAATAAAATTGAGATGAAATTGTTGAGTGATTTACAATTACGTAGAAGATAAATGAGAAAATTTATTTCTATAATAAATTATTGTAATATGCCATTTTTAAGGTCACAATATTTTCAAGTGATCACTATTTGGGTGTGGATTGTCATTGGATTTAGATGGAGATAATTCAAGAGGTAGTCCATATTGTTGGTTGTGAGTCAGAATATGTATATACACAACATTCATGCAAATAATTCAGAAGGAATGATCTATCAATGATGTAGAGATATATGGTTGATTAGCAAGAAATGCTACTTGAGACCCATTAATTGCTTATGGATTTAGAACTTAGAAATATTTTACACCATAAGATATTCCTTAATGCATAATTCAAGTATTTATAATCACTTTAGAAACAAATCAAGGGATCAATACACATAAAATTCATACACTTTGGAATTCAAACACTTTGAAATTCATATATTCATCAACATCAAATATAGAAACAATGAGAATCATAAAAAACATGCCATGAAATGTATATACATATACATATACTCAACATCATCTAAATTGTACATTTTTTACAAAATGTCAACTCGTGCCCAGTATACAAAGCGACAACAAGTGTCGTAACATAAAAAAATCTATGGAAGTAGTTGGTCAATGATTGACCATTTCCACCCTCGCCACCCTGAGGAGCATCCTGGAAATATATCTTTCTTCTCTTGCTCGAGGATGCACCTCAAGAGGTTTTAGGCCTGGGCATGCTTCGACGCTCTGGAGACTGCACAAAGAATAAACAATGTTATAAGGTTTTTCATCAATGAATTAATAGACATAAAAATTGATACTTTCTAATTTAACCTAAGACAACTCACCACATATGAAACTGTCAATCATGAGGGTGTTACCCCGATCTCTCTACAATGCCACCCTGAATCAATTACAAGGATCAAGTCAAGAAAATTAAACAAATATGCATAAAAAACAATTCATGAAACATAAAAAACTATCATCAATGCATTATCTCATCGTGAATATCTTAGGCATCGATGGAGATTCACTTGCATATGGAGCACTAGGTTGTACAACTTGTTCCGGAAAACCTCTATTGTGGAAGTCTCTATCGATGGTGTCAAAAGTGGTGGTGGGGGTGGGTGGTAGAGAGGTGGGATGTGATGGACCCTCATAGGTTGTACAAGTGATTCCAACACCTTAGGCCTAGAGAAAGGAAACCCTAAAGCAACGCTCGGGTGCCCAGGTGGTGTAATACTACTATACCTAGAAAATATATCGACGACCTGCATACATATGAATAAAATTGAACTATTGGTACCAAATAGTAAAATTAAAAAACATAAACACAAAAAAATTGAGAATTATACGATATTTAACTTTACACATGATGCATGTGACATTGGTGACTTTTTCATCCCAGATGGACAATACCTGACATCACATGGTGCCAAATCCTGTAGAAACAAAAGAACATATAAAAAATTTGAGGATGTCATAAAATAAAGAAATGATTATGTTGAATCTATCAAATGTTATACATACATGTGTGTATGGTGCACCTAATGAACATTCTACCTCCATTGTTGCATAAGTGGTGGGGATAGGCATGGATGCATCCATAGGTGTAGAGGGTCTGCTGCTGGGACACAAAAACTACAAAAAAACATAAAATACAAAATAAATTTATAACGTTGAAGAACATAGAGAGGGTTAATATACTAACCTCCTCCATGAAGCTATGATGTCCATTGGGATCTATAGGCCCATAAAATGTCTTCCTATAGCTCGAGCATCTGTGAAGTTCACATGGATGGATGTTATGTTCATGTGCACCCTCCTCACTATACTCTCCTCTGCATGATGACTCTCCAACTCCTCTATCAATTTCACTAGTAGGCACCTCCTACCGAGATAGTGCAACAAAGCTATTGTGTTACACTAGGATACAAGTCAATAAGGAGATGGATAATTGTACTTGTTGCAATTTATCTGCAACATTAGGATGTTGGGTAAGGGGGCCAGGCCTTCGCCTGGGGGGATGGGGACCTAACTCGGGGTTGCACTTGGAATTCTCTCGGTCCGGTGTGGCCTCTCGACCCACTACATGGAAGTCACCAATGTCAAAGTAGTTGACATGCTTACTCATAATAACCTCATCCCATTATTTTCTCAAAAAATATAAGGGCATCTCCCTGTTATTGTAGGGAGGTTTATCAAAAACCATGTACCACCTATCCATCCAGTTTTGAATAATCTAGGCATGGATGCACTAATCAATGGATATGATTTTCCTAGTCAATGGTAGTTCTTGTCCATTTCTAGGATCCTTAAAAATATACAATATTTTTTTTTTGAAATGACCAGTTCTTTGACTTGATTTCTGTCCAAACCAGTGCTATAGTACTCATACATTCGTGCCCTATAATAAAAAATAGAGGTCAATTTCCCTTGGGGAATTGCAATGGAATTCACAATGATGTCCAAATAAGTGGCCAAGGAGGCTTTTCTAGGCTCTTTATTCTTCCTTAATTGTTCCTCAAGGGTTCATAATATAACCAAACCCTCATCAATTTCAGTGTTGACATTGTGTGGTGGTGGTGGGTTGGGGTTTTGATCTTCTTGGTTTTATTGTGAGTAGTTTAAATTGTATTGGGGTTCCATTGTATTATATATGATGCAATTTAAAATCCATGGCATGTAAATTAGGTTCCTTTTTTTTATTTAAAATACAAAATTACAATTTTTTTTTTAATTTAGATTATTGGGAGAAAAATACTAAATTGGATTAAAATTAAGAAAAATGTAACATACCTAGACATGGTGACCCCCTCCTCCCTTTCTTCCTCTTCTTTAGCTCCACTATGTTTTCCCAACGAGAGAAGCATGAGTGCGATTTATGAAAAATGGGCACAAATGACGCTCGGGCCCTTAATATATTTTTATATGTAAGACCACGCACACAATTTTTCCACTCAACCTATGTGGAAATATACGTCGAGGTTTAGCCATATATGAACCTATAGGTATAGGAACATGTATGCATTCCTAAGAACATGCATGTGTTCCTGTGAGTTCCCATTCTTAATCATGCCCTTGCCACTTTTTCAGCCACCAAATTCTTCCACTCACCCTATTGTGACTTTGTGATGTTTATTAAAGGTTTTCCACATTATGGAATTAATGAAATGTGTTGTGACATTGTGACATTCATTAAGGGTTTTGCCTCATTGAAATGTTCATGAAGGGTTATGTTGGGCTATGACATTCTTCAATGGTTATACCAAATTGTGACTTTCATTTTGGCTTACTTTATGTGAAATTGTTGCATTGCATAATGGTTAATTCAGATTGAGATATTCATCTTAAGAGTTTTCATCACATTGTTGGACTACGAAATTCGTTTATGGTTATTTTAGATTGCAACATGCATCTTTTCATGTTAACAACTATTTCAAATTGCAGCGTTCATCAAATGTCATGACACATTGCAATGTTCATTAAGGGTTTTGTTGCATTGTGAGATTAATTAAATGTGATGTCACATTTTGACATCCATAAAGGATTTTTTCACATTGCGACATTCATCAAGGGTTATGTTGGATTGCAACATTCCTTAATGGTTTTTTTTATTGCAACACTCATCTTGCCGCGATAACGACCATGTCACATTGTGGCATTCATCAAATGGCATGTCACATTGCAATGTTCATTTAGGGTTTTGTCCCATTGTTGGGTTGTGACATTCTTCTTAAGGGTTTCGTCACATTGTGACATTTACTAA
>ML780096.1:183517-210515 GCA_009831015.1 Picea engelmannii
TAATATTCCTTAAAGTATAAAGTAAGGATATTATTTTATCCTAAGTTCGAGGGAGAGGGACATGTGGACTGAAGACAATTCTCAACATGACAAGTGTCAAGTTGGGAACATGCATCCAAATAGTTTGGACTTAGTACATTTTTGTTATCATTCGATCATTCATAAAATCATGAAGCAATGATCTGTAGCCGACTGTTCTATCATAGAACCATTTTTTTACTCTCATGAGTAATATTTTGATTACTGTCATAGATACCTATATAATTCTTAGCTTGGCGATCTAGACTGAATAGGCGGGTTGTCAGGCCCGTGGGACATTGCATTCTCTTGAGGTGAGAGAATTGTAGGGAAGTAAATTCCCGAGGTACCAAAATGCAGCGAAAGGGCTCTAAGACTTCCTATCTGGCCTTTTGTTGAAGTCCTAGAAGGGAAGTGGGGTAGTCAAAGGACTATTGAGCAGATAAGGGGCACACTTCCTGGGGTGGGAAAAGCATGTGGGGAATGAGGGACTGTAGGTTGTCGATATGAATTGGCACCTATGACGGAGTTTCCTGTGATTGAGTCACCTGTGACTGAGTTACCCGTGACTGAGTTACCTATGAATAAGTTTCCTATTGAGTGAGATAACTTCACTTGGATAGGAACCCTTGTAACCCAAGTGGACTTTATCCCCAACTCGGGGGTGATACGTGGAATAATTTATCTTCACATCGTTCAACTTCTCACTAAAGTATGCAACTGGTCTATTGTCTTGAATTAAGACTTCTCCAATCAAAAATTCACTTGCGTCACATTTGACTTGAAATGTCTTACCGAAATCTAGCAGAACTAGAATTGGTTGTTTTGTTATCTTATCCTTTAACAATTTGAAACTTTTCTCTGCTTCCTTTATCCAATGAAAATATTTATGTATTTTCTTGACTGTGTCCATCATTGATGCACAAATTCCACTAAAATTTTGGATGAAATTCCTGTAAAAACTGGCTAATCCATGGAAGCTTCCAACTTTAAAGATATTCCTTGGCAATGGCCATTCTTTGATTTCTCTTACCTTTTTAGGATCCATCTTCAACTCATTCGAAGAGATCACAAACCCCAAATAAATGAGTTATGTCTTCATGAAAGACGACTTCTTTAGATTTATCAACAACTTCTCTTACTGTAACCTCCTCATCACTAGAGTTAAATGTCTCAAATGTTCTTCCTCAGTCTTACTGAAGATCAGTATATCGTCAATATACACAATTACAAACTTTCCAATGAAATATTTCATGACTTCGTTCATCAATCTCATAAAAGTACTTGGCACATTCATCAAACCAAATGACACAACAAGCCATTCATACATTCCTTCATTTGTCTTGAATGTTGTCTTCCATTCATCACCTTCTCTCATTCTAATATGATGATATACGCTTCTCAATTCAAATTTTGAAAAAAACTTTGCTCCCATACATGATGGTGATGGTAAAGGAAATCTATACATGATGGTGATTTTGTTTATAACCCTTGAGTCTGTACACATTCTCCATCCACCATTCTTCTTTGGACTTAACATTGTTGGCACAACGCATGGACTCAAGCTTTCTCTAATCAACCATTTGTCCATCAAATCTTGGAATTTCTTCTTAACTTATTCATTCTCCTCTAGCTTCAATCTGTATGCTTCCTTGTTTGGTAAACTCACTCCTGGTATAATTTCAATGTGATGGATTATACTTTTTATGGGTGGTAATGAACAAGGTAAATTGTCCACTACTATATCACCAAAATTATCCAGCATTTCCTAAATCTCCTCAGGTAGATCATCTATTGAGGTACTGGTCAAGATGACTCTAGGTTTTCTCACCACAACAAACTACATTTATTCATCTTTCTTGACTTCATCCAAAATTTCCTTGCCACTCATGAGAAGTATAGTATTTCTTGTTTCTTATTTGACCTTCTTATCTTCAATTGGCAGCCACATATGCATCCTACCATTCTTCTCCAAGGTGTATGTGTTCTTTCTTCATCATGAATAACATTCCTGTCATATTGCCAAGGCCTCCCAAACAAAAGATGACATACATCCATGGGAATAACATCACATAAGATCTCATCTCTATATCCCCCTATCTTAAATTCAACTAAACATTGTTTAGTGACAGTTACCTGATGCCCCTTTCGTAACCACGAAACTTTGTATGGGCTCAGATGTGCGACTGTTTCCAATTCCAACTTATCCACCATTTCTATGGATACTAGATTGGTTGTAATTCCACTATCAACTATCACCTTTCATACCCTATCCCTAGTCTTGCAAGTTGTTCTGAACAAACTGTTCATTTGGATTAGATTCTCCATTTCTTTCTCTAGCTTCAAGAGAATTTTCCTCATCATTAAGGATCTTCTGCCTTCTGCATCTCCTGCCTCAAAATTTTACCTTTGCGCTTCTGAAATGTGAGCTTCACCTCCTCCATATCATTTTATATCAGGATATTCAAAGGATTTCTATCTGATCTTTCCACAGACAAAACACTTTATTTCACCTCCTTTGCCTCTGTCTCTTCAAATGGCTTGAGGAAAAGTGTCCTCCTTGTGAGATTCCTCCCCTTTCTAGGTGGTTATGAAGTTTATTTTATTCATCCTTGGGCTTCTATACTCTTTCATGGGTAATTTCTTTGCCTCTACTCTGACTTATACCTCTTCCTCTTTGACCTTGCTTTCGGGCCAATTTTACTTCTTCCTTTGAAGCAATTTGGTAAGAATCTTCCACATTTTTTATTGTCACCATGCTCATCTCATCTTGAATTTCATATCTCAGTCCATTCATGTATCTGGAGACTTTTTCATCATCACTCTCATGATGACCAACTCTAATGTTGAGTCTGTAAAATTCCTCATCGTATTCCTTCACCATCATCCCTTTCTGTCTCAAATTCTGCATTCTTCGAAACAGATTGATTTGGTAATATCTGGGTATAAAATTGACTTTCATCTTTGCTACCATTATATCCCAGCTTTTGATTCTTTGTTTGCCTTTGCAATTCCTATCGTCCTGCAGTTCATCCCCCCATAGTGTTGCATTCCCTTTCAGTCTAGTGACAACGTGCTTTACTTTCTTATCTTCTTCGATATCCTCACAGTCAAAGTATTTATCTAGAGATCTAAACCAATCTAGAAGCTCCTCAACATCTAAGTTTCCTTTATACATCAGGATGTCCATTTTTTCTGTGGCCGCTATTCTTGCAACAACTTTGAATAGACGTTCTTCTGCAACAACTTCGGCTTCAACTTCTTGTTCGACTTGAGCCTCATTTTCGCTTTCGTCCTCAATGACATCTCCAGTCTCAGGTGTTCGCCTCTATGTTGTCTCCATAGCATCTAATCGAGCACGAAGTTCTCTCATTTTCCTTTCCACGGCTGGATCGGGCATGGGTCTTTCTTGATGTCTTGTTGGTGGCATTATTTTAATCTATCCATGTAGAATTCAAATCAAAACTTTCCTCTTTCTTCCCTTGCTTACAGAAAACAATGATTGTAAGCTCTGATACCACCTGACGCAACACCCCTACCTCAGCAGGTTCTGCGTGAACTCTCGATCTTTGGATCTTTCTATTTCCTTGAGCCAAAGTGGATCCTTAGTTCCCACTGGAACCTTCAACACAAATAAAACCATAGGTACTTCTTAGAAGTTACGCCTGTAGGAACAAGCGATAGGCACAAACCTCCACTCCATGTGACCAACTGGTGTGACCACTAACTTAACCCGAAAAGGTGTTTCGGAATTCGTGACTTCACGATTTCTATTGTGAGTCTCCCCCACTCCTTTGACTTCCGAAAACCCAAAAAGGGATAATTAGTCTTTAGCTCCTCCTTTGTGCTTCCAACGTATGACCTCCAGTCAAGTCCTTGGGCTTCACCTTTGAGCGCATCGGGATTTCACGACTTACGAGTTCGCGATACAACTCTTCTCCCTTTTCGTGAAGTCCAAACTCATGAATTCCTCTCCACAGATCGATGGTCCTGAACCTCCTAATATCTGATGGTCCAAATCGCATCGACACTTCACGTATCGAGGATTCACGATAAAAACTTCCTCCACACTTTCGACCTCTGAAATGTCGAAACTCTAATATCCAATCAATGGCTCTCATTGATTTAGATCTAACGGTTTTTAATCCTCCCGAGCTTGCAAGTGTTGAAAGACACTCATCCTTATCCTCTTCGCTAATCCACTTGATCCAATGGTCCACAGAGAATTGGTGGTTCTCCCTCAGAGAGACTCAACCATCCGTTCAAGTTCTCAAATATTCCTAGCCAAATAACTTGGCATCCTTCCTCCTGAGCTTGGTTTCTGCGAGGCAAATTTGACCCTCGTATTCCCTCTAGACTTTCCAAGACTCTATCCCTTCTAAGTTTGATTCTTGTTGCAACCTTAAGTATTCTAAGGAATTATTGTACGCACTCCTTGCAGCTTCACGATAATCATTGATTATCTGAAATATTCCAACTCTGCGCACTCCTTGCGACAAAAATCATTCAACCATTCACCCGGTTGGAAAAGTCTAAGACTTCAACATGGCCTGCGCACACCTTGCATGGATCTATTCTACACTTTCACTTATGTTGGTATGAAAAATGTTAAGGTTTAATATATTATTAAAGTTCTTTGCATTTCACTAGATAACAATAGCATAGATAGGATCACTGAGAAATACAAAATCACAAGAGACACATCGTTTATCCTGGGAAACCCTCAAGGGGGAGAAAACCCAACAAAAAATCCTTATTATAGATAGCCAATACAATGCCAAGAGATAACTCGAACAAATACAGAAAGTCCTCTCCCAAGAATGCACCTCTCTCTCTCTCTCTTCTCCAACTGCAGCATCGAACTTGTCTCTTGATGAAAAAGTGTGTGTGTGTCTAAATGAGGCGCTATCCTTCTTATTTATACAACTCTGACACGTGTGGAAGGAGGTTTCTTTTCACTGGCATGGCTGACTACTTCTTCTGGGTGGTGATAACCACCTTTAATATATTCTGGGGACGACTTCTTACTCTGTCTATTACAATTATGTTTTGACCAATCCGCAAAAGGATATTTGGTCCTTTACAATAGCCGACATGATCAATCCACAATAGGGGATTGATCTAATGAATAATACATCAGTAATAATTAGAATACTCTTTGCAGTTACATTATTTCAACACTCCCCCTTAACAAGAAGGGTATTCTACAACAACATCAAGTGAAAGAGAGGACAACATCATTAACAACATTAGGTGGGTGAGAGGAAAATATCATAAACAACATATTGGAACAATGACTGGCATATCTATAAATCATTGGAAGTTTTTCTCATTGGTAGCATCGTCATTCTCAATGGAATGAAATCATCATTTGCATCAATATGGATTAGTATAAGACTAATACATCATCATCACAGCATGAGGCTGGTCACATCATCACAGCACGAGGATGGCACATCATCACAGCATGAGGTTGGCACATCATCACAATAATTAAGATGGAATCACAACACAACAATTAAGCTGGAATCACAACACAACAATTAATCTGGAATCACAACACAATAATTAAGTTGGAATCACAACACAACAATTAAGCTGGCAGCAATTCACTCGGCTGGCATCTCAACACAACAATTAAGTTGGAAGCACAACACTCGTTTGGCTTCTCAACACAACAATTAAGCTAGCAGCACAACACTAGGCTGGAATCTCAACACAACACTACTCCCCCTTTCGAGGGAGGTCCTTTTGGACTATACTGAGATTATATTGAAAGTGCTCAAACTTTATATTATATAGAGGCTTGGTCAACACATCGACAACCTGTTCATCCGTGCTAACATACTGGAGCTTTATGGCTGCTCTCTGCACCATGTCATAGATGTAATGGTATCGGATCTCTATGTGTTTCGACTTATCATGAAATATAGGATTCTTTGTCATTTTTATGTAGCTCTAGTTGTCACATAGGATCATGCTTTCTTCCATATCTAGGTCGAATAGATCTGTCAACAACTTTCAAAGCCATATAGTTTCACAGCTGGCAGAACATGCGACAATGTACTCTGCTTCTGTTGTACTGAGAGCCATGCTGGATTGCTTCCTACTCTGCCATGAGATCATGGCTGATCCCAAACTGAAACAACATCCTAAAGTGTTCTTCCTGTCAAAGACACTTCTAGCCCAATCTGATTCAATGTACCCACTCAGTGTGAAATCATGATCTCCTTCATAACTGAGACCACAATCTAATGTGCCCTTAAGGTACCTCATCACATGTTTTGCGGCAACTAGGTGAACATGTCTGGGCTCTACCAGAAACTGACTCAAAGTGTTCATGGAAAAATAGATATCCAATGATTTGTCTATACAGCGTAGCATCAATCAATTCTGACAAAGTGTCAACCAATAGCTTTATCTTCGCTTCCATGGGTGTATTCATGTAATTTCACTCTAACATGTCGAATCTCTTCAGGATTTTGACTGCATACTTCCCTTGGTTAAGGAAGATTCTCTCTGGGCTCTCCCATACCTCTAGACCTAAGAAATAATGCATTAGGCCAAGGTCTTTCATCTCAAATTCTGAAGCGATATTCTTCTTACATTCGGTGATGATATTTTCTTCTCCAGTTAAGAATAAGTCATCCACATACAACAACAATATCACCGGCTCATCATTCATAACCTTTAAGTAGAGGTTAGAATATGATTTACTCTTGGTAAAGCCCAAGCTTGTCAGAAAACTATCTATCCTACCATACCAAGCTCTAGGAGCTTGCTTCAACCCGTACAGAGCCTTCTTCAACTTCCAGACATGAGTCTTCCTGTCTTCAACTTCAAATGCTTGAGGTTGTTCTATATACACTTCTTCTTCGATGACACCATTTAGGAAAGCTGCCTTGACATCCATCTGGTGTAACTTCCACTTCATCTTAGCTGCGAGGGCTATGATGGTTCTGATTGAAGTGTATCTGGCTACAAGAGCGAATGTCTCTTCATGGTCAATGCCTTCCTTTTGAGAAAATCCACGAGCGAAAAACCTTTCTTTGTAATTCTCAATACTTCCACCAGTAGCATGTTTTACTTTGAAGAGGCATTTGGAAGATACCACATCCTTGTTCTTTGGTCTGGGAATTATTTCCCATACATAATTCTTTATTATGGATTGGTATTATTTTGTAATGGCATCTGCCCATTCTTTCTTCTGAATGGCTTCTTCGAAGCAGGTAGGCTCCTTCTCTAGGAGATCACACATCAAATCCATGTAAATGGATACTGTCTTAGGTCTCTTCACTTGTCTTGTGGTTCCTTCGAGAAAACCATACTTCTCTCCATATTGAAAAATATCCCTAGCCCAATTAGGATTTCTCTTATGTGAGATCGTCATCTGAGGAGGTTATTGAAATTCTACTATGTCATGATCTTCTAGAATTTCCTCACCAGGGGAATCTATGACTTCCCTCACTAGTTCTGCAACTCTGGGAACCTCCCTCACTAATTCTGCAACTCTAGGAGCTACAGGTTCCTCTTCATATACTTCTTCAAGCTGACATCTTCTTTATTTCTTAAGCGTTGCATCTTCATCAAAGGTCACATCCTTGCTGATCTCAATGTGATGGTGACCTAGTATATAAATTGTGAAGGCCTTGGAGGCCTCACAGTATCCCACAAATATTCCCTTCTTTCTTGAGGGTTCCATCTTGTTTCTCTTCTCTTTCAAAATATGTACAAATACTGGGCAGCCAAATATTTTGAGATGTCTTACCTCTAGCTTCTTTCTGGTGAACATCTCTTCCAGGGTCTTGAAACCAAGTGCACTATGGGATTTTTTTTTTTTTACATATACTTATGTCATTATTGCTTCTACCCATAAGCACATTGGAAGATATTGATCATGGATCATGGTATTCACTGCTTCCATTATCGTTCCGTTCTTTCTTTCTGCTACACTGTTTTGTTGAGGATTATAGGGAGTAGTGAGCTCCCTCTTGATCCTGACATCTTTGTAGAAGTTCACAAACTCTTTTGAGGTGTATTCTCCTCCATTATCTAGCCTAAGTATCTTGATATTTATTTAAGAAAGATTCTCTATCAAGGCTTTGAATTCCATGAATTTACTGAACACTTCATCTTTTGATTTCAAAAAGTAAACCCAGGTCTTACGAGAATAATAATCAATAAAAGATACATATTATACATACCCACTGATGGAGGATGATGGCATTGGGCCACACACATCTGAATGAATGATTTCTAAGACTCCTTCTGCTTTGCTATCTCTCTTCGAAAAAGGGTTCTTGATGTTCTTCCCTTGTGCACATCCATTGCACATGCCTTCATGGTCAACCTCGAGTTCTGGTAGACCTGTGACTGTTTTTCATATGTATGGAAATGCCTTGTAGTTGATGTGGGATAATATTCTATGCCAAATTTTACATGGAATCTCAATGGCGTGGGTCATGTTTGCTTCTGAGTGACCCTTTAGCTTATACAAGACACATTCTTCTTTTCCAATGGCGATTGTTTCTTTCATGGTTTCTCCTTTATCCTAGATAAGGACTTCTCCATCTATAAAGGAAACTATGAAGCCTTTATTTTCTAAAGCTGATATAGAGAGTAGGTTCTTTTTCAAACCTGGTACATAGAGTACATCCTTCATATTCATTGAATTCCCTGAGCTAAGTTTGTAGTTTGATTCTCCCACTCCCTTGATGATATATTGGTAATCATCTCCAAGTGTAACTTTCCAAGAAAAATTATTTTCTGAAATGAAAGAGAGAATATCTCTTTGACCTTTCATGTGCTTGGAAGCACCACTATCAATGATCCAAGTGTTCTCTCCAGGTGTTACCGATCCTGAGAAGGCCGATATTAAGACATAGTCTTTAATTTTTTCTCTTAACATCTTTGCGGGTGGCTCTTCATATTCAACTGCATGGGAATGGTGCCACTTATTTTTCCTCTTGTATTCTTCTCGTATAGCTACACAATGTCTCACAATATGTCCCATACTGTCACAATGGTAGCATTGGACAAATGATTAATCTCTTTCCTTTTGTTGTCCTTTCTTCTAGAATCTCTTTGGTTGAGATTCTTTATGACTGAATTTGTTTTGGGGGTGAGACTCTTTATGATTTTCTTTCTGGAAGTAAGACTTTTTTCTTCCTCATTTAGCGTGAGTATCTAGGGCTTGATCTTCATCTCTTGATAGTAAGTCTCTCGGTTAGCTACTCTTGATTCTTCTTGAATGCATTCTTCCCATAGATCGTCAAATTTTAGTTTCTCCGTTATGGCACAAATCGTTTGGATGAATTCATCCCAAGGTATTGTGAGACCATTAAGGGCTGTCATTATGAGTTCGTCTTCATCTATGGTATCTCCAATTGCTTCTAAATTTTCTTTGAATTCAGATATTATGGAGAATTATTCTTGGATTGATTCTCCTCTCTGCATCCTTGTATTCTTGAGCTGAGTTCTTAGATTCATCTTCCGGTTTATGTTATTTCCTTCATATAGTTTGTTTAGGGCATCAAAAATTTGTTTCAGAGTCTTATTTGATGACACATAAGGAATCAAGTGATCTTTGATTGAATCTGCAATAATTCTTTTGGCCCTCATTGTGTCCTTTTGGTGTTTTTCTTTATCTACAACATCGTTGTGTTTCGACACTTTTTATTTGACGAATCTTGCTAGGTAATTCTTTTCAAGAATGATACCAATCCTGTACTTCTAGGCACAAAATTTTTCCACACCTTCCAGCTTGTCAAAACGCTTAGTGCTTGCAGACATATTATACCTGGAGCTAGGAAAATGTCCAAAAATGAAACTTCTCAAAATTAAATTATGAACTTACTAGGAGGTGTGCTTGGCTGAGGTGAGTATCCTAGTGTGTTTAGATCTTGGAAAATCCAAATTTTACCCCTCCAAAATTGATCTGTGGATTTCTGGACTGGTGCTTCTGGTTTTTTGGTATTTCTAGTACTCTGGTGCTTCTGGTACTTTGTGAAAACTAGGGTTTCACTTTCTGGGAGATATAGCCACTACAAATTTTCACCGAGGATGCCAAAGTGATCCTTAAGGAAGGGATCAATTTTATAGATGTTTTTGGGGATGAAATAATTCACCAACAAAAAGCCTTAATTTGCATGTACGACAACAATGACGTTTTTCACTTTCTCTTGTGAAATATGCTCTCTTCAGCTTAGCTCTGATACCATGTTAAGGTTTAAGCTATTATTAGATTTCTTTGCATTTCACTAGATAACAATAGCATAGATAGGATCACTGAGAAATACACAATCACAAGAGACACATCATTTATCCTGGGAAACTCTCAAGGGGGAGAAAACCCAACAAAACTTCCTTATTATAGATAGCTAATACAATGCCAAGAGATAACTCAAACAAATACATAAATTCCTCTCCCAAGAATGTTCCTCTCTCTCTCTCTCTCTCTCTCTCTCTCTCTCTCTCTTCTCCAATTGCAGCTCCAAACTTGTCTCTTGATGAACAAGTGAGTGTGTGTCTAAATGAGGCACTAGCCTCCTTATTTATACGGATCTGGCACATGTGGACGGAGGTGTCTTTTCACTTTCAGAGCCGACTTCTTCTTCTCGATGGTTATAACCACCTTTAATATATTCTGGGGCCAACTTATTATTTTTCCTGTTACAATTATGTTTTGACCAAACCCCAAAAGGGGATTTGGTCCTTTACAATAACCAACATGATCAATCTGCAATAGGGAATTGATCTAATGAATAATACATCAATAATAATTAGAATACTCTTTGCAGTTACATTATTTCAACAAAAACAACGATATCTCTTCTGAGTTGTTTTGAGGTAAAACTGAGAATCTCGTCAACGCACTCCTTGCAGACCTTCACTGCACTCTTTGCAAGAATTATTAGGAAGAGAAACAATTGGAACTCATACTCTCTCTCTCACAGATTTCATACATTCAACATGAAATCATACACACAAAGCATTGAAACAAATGTGTAATAGAGCATATAAGAAAATTGTAAACATACCATTCAATAGATGCAAACAGTATTCATAACACCATGAAATTGAGTCAAAGTATTCTTATACTAACTCAGTGCTTCTGTACATGGGTTATATAGAAACAATTGTCTTCTTATACAAATTCTACAATCTATGTTCTCCTATGCTCTCTCTTGCTCTACCGCTCTTCAATCAGAATAATGGTACAATACATACGAGGGAGATTTCTCGAGTTTTCCCTCTTAAATCTTTAAGCTGTCTAATCGAATTAAAGCCTACATCTACTTTACATTCATTAAATTAATTGTCTACAACTGATAGATGAGAGAAATGCTCAAGATCTACATTACAATCCCCAAAACATTTAAGAGCACTTATGTCTCTCTAGATATTACATTAATGTGCCATCCTTTTGAAATTAAAAATATCTTCAAAATGTGCGTTGGTGTGTATTCAACTGTCCTCCTCAATGGTGTATCACGAGGGTGGCTTTATGCCTATGGATGAGTGACAATGGTGTAGCATTGTCTATGGTTAAACGATCACAATATTCTAACAGATTATGGGCCCACACCAACTTCAGAATAGTATAACCATTGGAAGGTAGATATGTATCTCTCTGTCAATATTGTTGTAGCACAATTACAGTTTCAATGCTAGTTCCTCCGTGCCAGTTGCAACACCAGTTGCAGTGCTAGTTACATTGCTAGTTATTGCACCAGTTGTAGTGCCAGTTACAGTGCCAATTGTAGTGCCAGTTGCAGTGAAAGTTTGTGTGAATTATTGGGACTAATTTTTGGTTATCCTAGTGCACCCTAACCCAACACATCTCTTGTTTCCCTCAGCCATTAAAAATGTGAAAGTTGAATTTTTGGGTCTAAGTCAAGGTTTGACTAGTCAAGGTTAAAGTCAAAGACAATCATGACTTCCTCCATAAAATCAGAGTGGCACAATAGAAGCATGGTCTCTTGGTAGATCATGGAAGACAAATATTGACATCATCCTTGCAAAGAACAAAGGGAAACATTATGGAACCACTGACTGAAGAGTAGGCGTCAAAGGATGAAGAGTTTGATTTTTGGAGCTTCCAAGCATATGCATGTGTAGTAGGAGAAGCAATAACTATTGCAGTTATGAATATCTGAAAAGAAAAGGGATCTTTTTCCAAGAAGAAACCATAGATCCAGAAAGATCTCAGATCTAATATATTTAGAGGAACAACACACTCTCCAGGTTGGAAAGAATACTTGTATCAAAAGAAAAACAACTCAAGTGGAACAATAGCCAGACTCCAGGTTTGAATATTAGGTTTGATATTTTTATTATTGCTACTTAAGTGAGTACTGCAATCCTTTAGATTTTATTAATGCTAGGAAAAAATGAATAGTTAGTAGCATGTATTATTAATATAAATGCTTATTGTACTTAATTTCAATATGAACTAACATCTCCTCTAGGAGAAATTTCTTGTTCTTTTTCTCAGGTAGGACACCTTGGTAATGCTATAATGAATTACCATGAAATTGATATGTTCTTATATAAAATTTTATTATATTGGAAACTCTTTTTCTCTTTTTGTTTATGTTTCAGACAGGTTATCCTATGTATTCCAGGAAGGTTACCACAAAAACGAAAGACTTGAAAGGACTCAAAGGGAGTCAAACTTCCGAGGGAGTCATCATTCAGGAATAAGCCATCTTGGTTTTGTGACACTTTGCAAGATGCAAAGGTGCATGAAACCGACATAAGCGTGGTCCGAGGATTCTATCATATAAAGGGATTTTACTTCATAATTTGAGATGAAGGATATTGCAAGACTTCATCAGAGACATGGTGCAAGAAGGAGTAGTGAGGCTCCATCACTTATCCACAAATGAGAAAATAGATGACATTTGCACTAAGCCTCTGCCTCGGACAAGCTAGGCAAGAATGCAAATGTTTCCCTGGGTGAGTATTGATGATTGTAACATTGTGTCGATACTCCAAGATTGATAAGACAAACTTGATCATGTGGGAATAGGCCTAGATGTAATCTTTGATGGAATGAAGATTCAAGTTGTTGAAAGATCTCCTATGTGTGAATTGCATCGTCCCTTGAAACTCTCATGAGTAGGTGAGTAATTAACTCACGAGTAGGTGAGTAACCCTGATAAACATCAGGCTGACTCTATCTCCATAGGAACTGGGCTGAAGACCATGGGAGATAGGGAACATGTACATTTGAAGTAAATGTGCCCTGATATAGTCTTCAATAGACTGAAGACTTGAGGTGCTTGAGGTGAAATTCCATGTGTCTGATAGCATCGAGTTTAAAGCATTCAAGGAGTGATCCTATGAGAGGATCACCATGAGGTGTTTGTGGCTTTGATGTGGTCTTAATTCTTTTCATGAGACAAGAAATACCCAAGGTTCTAGACACACGTGTCTGATAACATCGAGATAATTGCATTCACAGAGTGATCCTATGAGAGGATCAACTATGAGATGAATGTGGCTCCAATGAGGTCATGATTCTTGTCATGGGACAAGAATGACCCGAGGTGCTAGACACATGGTGGTGGAGAAGGATCATCTATATATCCAAATGAGGCTCTGACGCAGCCACACCTGCAGGCACGCCCGCTCACACATGATATTTTTCTTCACACGGCCCGAAGAAATCAAATGTTATTCTAATTCCCTATCGGGAATTTTCCTTACCCACAACAACTCTTCAAAAGATCTCCCTTAATGGTCGGGAAATCGGAATTCGCGATTTCGCGAATTCTGTGGTCACGTGTTTTGTGCCTCACGATTCCTTGAAATCCGACGTGAGTCAACATTGACCTTTTACTTTGCTATCGGGGTTTCTCCTATCGCGATTTCGTCACTCACGATGTTAGCAAATGGAATTTCCAAACTCCGAACCCCGATGTGCCGATCCTTTGATGCTCACGTGGGTTGACTATTCAATGGTCCCGTCACCTTGTCGGGATTTCGAAATTCACGGGATCACGAATCCTAATGTCAATGGATTTAGGACTTTCTTTTTCCCGATCCCCAATATGGTACACCACCTGTCCTCCACTAACTCTTGTTGTGGCCTACACAACTCTCCCGTTGAGATATCGCGTTTTGCGATTCCAAACTACAAGAGCAACTTATCTTTGAGATATCTGATGCTTCGATCCCCGACTTCTTTGGCTCTCCTAACACGCATCTCGATTGATGGATGGTCCTGGCCTCATCGAGATATCACAGATCGCGATGTCGCAATTCTCGTTGCAACAACTTGGAGCTTCGACTCGCGAATCCCTGATACACAATATCACGTGTAGATCTGACGGTCTTTGTGACTCGGATCAACAACTCTGCCCCTCCTGAGCTTTAAACCTTCGGATGTTCTCGCCATAACCCCCCTGCGCCTCCACGATATCTAATGGCTCTTGGAATTTCGCAAAAATCTGCTCGGATGATTTTGACCATCTGTTCTTCCTTTCTTGATCCACTGAATGACTAAGTGGTTTTCTGCGGGACCCATCCGCTTGCGCGTGACTCACGACAATCCTTGCAATCCCTCCAGGCACAACTGGTCTGTGTTGTCCTTCGACAAACTCAAAGGCCTATCCTTCCTGAGATTTTCCAATGACTTTGGTCTTCATAAAGAAAACCCCTTTTCACGCACTCCTTGCGGCAAATCTTCAACCATGCCTAAGTGTTGAAGTCATTTGACTCTGCGCACACCTACATCAACAGTCTTTCAAGGCTTTACCCAGGTTCGCAACCCTGAGACCTTTATCTAGCCTGCGCACTCCTTGCATGGCTCCAATAACCCAATTTTACTTCT
The DNA here is from genome assembly GCA_009831015.1 of Picea engelmannii. Classification (NCBI taxonomy): domain Eukaryota; kingdom Viridiplantae; phylum Streptophyta; class Pinopsida; order Pinales; family Pinaceae; genus Picea; species Picea engelmannii. The sequence continues at coordinate 198,375 of ML780096.1, forward strand.
GGGTGAATGAGAACCAAAGGTGTCTCTATTTGAACCCTCTGTCAATGCACTCCTTGCGGACAATTTCAACTGCACTCCTTGCAGGAATCCTCTGGCTCAAATAGAGAAACAATTGAAACTCGTTCCTTCTTCCCTTCAGACTTCAACTCAACATGAAATCACATACACAACATATAAAATAAAATGTATAACAGGGAACAAACATTTATGAGCCTAGCATTCAACACACATACACATAGAATAACACAAACCATGAATCTGAATCAATTTCTTCTATTAATTCAATATCTGTACATGGGTGTTCTTCTACAGTTCTCTGCTTCTTTTCTTGTTCTTCTTCCTCTCTTCTATGCTCAAGCTTAGGCTTCTGCTAATGTTACAATGATACAATGAGGGTGTCTATATCCGTTTTCCCTCTTCCTTCTAAAACTATCTAATCTATGAATTAAAATCCTATCTATCAGCATTAACTATCTTAAATGTCGTCTATCTACTAAAGGACGAGAGATATCCACTCAAGGTCCATTTACAATATACAAAGGTGCCTCTTCTTAAATGACTTCATTTAAGATCGCGCACAATTCCAAAGCATTCTTTTCAAAATTTGTGTTGGCTTATCCAGCTATCTTCCGCTTCCGCGTTGGCTCACTTGATGAGTCGACGATGCTCCTGCATCATACTCCCTCACTTGAAAACTTTCATGGGCTCCTATCCATGAGCTCCTACATGGTCTGTCCATGCTTCTGTATCTCTTCTTCAGTCTCCCAGCTGGCATCTTCAACTGGATGGTTCTTCCACTTGACCAGATACTCATAGTATTCTTTCCTCCTGGTCTTTTTACCCACTCTCTTGTCTAGTATGCACTCCATCTATGGCTTCTCTGCAATTGGCAATTGTTTCATCCATTGGATCACTGGCTGCTCCATTCCAATCTCTACTTCTCCAACCCTATATGGGTATAAATCTGCGATATTAAATATCGGAGATATTCCGATCCCGTCCGGTAGCTCGATCTCATAAGCATTTTCTCTGAATTTTCTCAAGACCTTACATGGCCCGATTTTCTTCATTTTCAATTTATTGTATGTTCCCCTCGGGAACCTTTCTTTCCTTAAATGTTCCAGAACTAGATCACCAACTTCAAACCAAAGTTGTCTCCGATGTTGATCTGCTCTGCACTTGTACTCTTTGCTTGATTTCAACAACTGCTCCTTCACCCTGCTGTGAAGTTCTTTCATCGCTTCAACGAATTCTTCTGCACTAGCGCTGCTAGTAGCAGTCTGTTCTGAATCCCTCAATTCAGAAAGTCCTCTCAGCTGCACGCCATACACAATCTGAAATGGACTTCGGCCTGTTCTCCTGTTCACTGAATCATTGTATGCAAACTCTGCTTGCGGAAATATGCTATCCCAGCTGCTATGGTGCTCTGTCACCAAGCTTTTCAGCAAGTCTCCCAGACGTCTGTTCACCGCTTCCATTTGTCCATACATTTGAGGATGATAAGAAGAACTAAACATCAAATTAGTTCCTAGCTTCTTCCATAATGTCCTCCAAAAATGTCCTATGAATTTAGTGTCTCTGTCCGAAACTATACTTTTTGGCAATCCATGAAGTCGAATGACCTCTTTGAAGAACATATTTGCGATGTGAGTCACATCACTGGTTTTCTGGAATGGAATGAAGTGTGCCATCTTAGATAACCTATCCACTACCAAAAAGATTGAGTCAACTCCTCTTTGCATCCTTGGCAATCCCAATACAAAATCCATGCTTATCGCCTCCCATGGCCTCTCTAGTATGGGCAATGGTTGATAAAATCCTGCATTCTGCTTTCTTCCCTTCGAATGCTGGAAAATTCTACATATGTCTACAAACCGCTTGACTTCTGACTGCATCCCTAGCCAAAAGTATGACTCGCTCAGCTTCGTGAATGTCTTGTCATGACCGAAGTGTCCTGCTAATCCACCATTGTGTTTCTCCTTCAACAGATTCTCCCTCATGGAGCAGTTTGGAATACACAACTGATTGCCTTTGAACAAAAATCCTTCTTGGATCACGTACTCTATCCACTGGCTTCTGTCCCCAAGAAATGGATTCTCAGCTGCTTCATACGCCTCCTTAAAATCTGGATCATCCCTGTACATGTCCCTAAGATTCTCAAAGCCTAGCGTCCCGACTTTGAACTACTGCATCAGTAAAAATTTCCTGCTCAAAGCATCAACCACTTTATTAGCAGTACCCGAAATGTGTTTAATCATAAATGTGAAATTATGCATATACTCTACCCATTTTAATTGTCTCTGATTCAACTTCTCCTGTTGAGTCACAAACTGTAATGCATGGTTATCACTATATAAAACAAATTCTTTCAGGATCAAGTAATGCCTCCACTTTTTCAGTGCTTGTATGATAGCAAAAAACTCCTTATCATACGTGGAGTATTTCAATTTTTCCTCATTCATCTTCTCGCTGAAATATGCAATTGGTCTGTCCTCCTGACTCAAGACCGCTCCTATGGCAAACCCGCTTGCATCACATTTCACTTGAAACGTCTTCTGGAAATCCGACAACACCAAAACCGGTTGTTCCTTGATCTTTCGCTTCAACAGATTGAAGCTCTTCTCAGCCTCTGTTGTCCAGTGAAAAGACTTATGCCTCTTCTTCATTGTATCCATCATCGTTGCGCTAATTCCACTAAAATTCCTGATGAATTTTCGGTAGAAACTAGCCAAACCATGAACAATTCTCACCTCAAATACATTCCTCGGTGATGGACAATTCTTGATAATTTCTACCTTATCTGGATCCATCCTCAACTCATTTGCGGATATAACAAAACCCAGATAAATGAGTTATGTCTTCATAAATGAGGAATTCTTCATATTTATCAACACCTTCTCCTACTGTAGCTTCTTCATTACAATGGCCAAATGCTTCAGATGCTCAGCCTTTGTTTTACTGAAAACCAATATGTCATCCAGATACACAATGACAAATTTCCTGATGAATTCCCTCAGGACTTCATTCATTAACCTCATAAAGGTAATTGGCACATTCGTCAAGCCAAACGGCATGACTAGCCATTCATATAATCCTTCGTTGGTTTTGAAGGTCGTCTTCCACTCATCACCTTCTCTCATGCGAATCTGATGGTATCCGCTTTTTAGATCAATCTTTGAAAAATATTTGGCTCCGCTCAAGCAATCCATTAAATCGTCCATCCGTGGTAATGGAAACCTATACCTGATGGTTATCTTGTTGATGGCTCTTGAGTCGGTACACATTCTCCATCCTCCATCTTTCTTCAAACTGAGTACATTTGGAATGAAACATGGACTCAAGATTTCCCTGACTAGCCCTTTGTCCAACAACTCCTGGACCTGTCTTTTAACCTCCTCATTTTCTTGCGGCGTCAACCTGTACGCGGCTTTGTTTGACAAACTGGCCCCTGGTATGAGGTCTATATGATGACTCACACTCCTCATCGGTGGCAACGAATGAGGTAATTCGTCCACCACAATGTCAACAAACTCTTCCAATAGTTCCTGAACCTCTTCTGGTAGATCTTCCACTCTTGTGCTAGTCAGAACAATTATCGGCTTTCTAACCACAAAGAATTGTGGATCTTCTTTCTTCTTCACCTCCGTAAGAAGTTCCTTCCCACTCATGAGAAGTATTGTGTTGCTTACTTCCGGCTTCACTTCCTTATCCTTTATCGGAAGAAACATATGGGTTCTCCCATTCTTCTCTAAAGTATATGTGTTCATTCTCCCGTCATGAACCACATTTCTGTCATATTGCCATGGTCTACCCAGCAATAAATGACAAACATCCATAGGAATGACGTCACACAAGATCTTATCATTATACGCTCCTATTTTGAATTCAACCAAGAATTGTTTCATAACAGTTACCTGGTGTCCCTTCTGTAGCCATGAAACTTTGTATGGACTGGGATGATCAGTTGTCTCCAGCTCCAGTTTTTCCACCATCTCGGTTGAAATGAGATTATCTATGCTACCGTTGTCCATGATAACCTTGCATACCCTATCCTCGGTCTTGCAAGATGTTCTGAAAAGTCTGGTCCTTTGAGTTGAGTCCCCCACCTCCTTTCCGGGTGTTAAGAGAAATTTACACATCATCAGTGGTCTTCCGCCTTCAGCATCTTCGACCTCAACATCCCGCTTCTGCGCTTCAGTGATGTGATCTTCTCCACCATCCTTCTTTTTCTCTGGACACTCGACTGACTTGTGCCCATTTTTCCCACATGTGAAGCAAGTGATTACTCCACCTCTTCCTCTTCATCTACTTCTGGTACTGTTAGCACTCTGTAATTTGCCCAAGGCTGTAAGGAATCTACAGAGGCAACATCAAAACCACTTCGAGTCTTGGATCTAGCCCTCCAAGACTCAAAGAGGGATATCTCTATCTGATATAGTTGTGTTTTAAGAGATATTAGGCTAGTTATGAAGAACATGGGTTAGGGTTTTTAAATGGTTGATTTGGAACAGCAAGGAGGGCCATTGGGCAAATGGGGTCTATACTTAGAAATGTGGTTGATTTCTCAGATCTGGGCAAAAATTTTACACAGGGTAAGGTAGTGAACGTCTTGGATCGAATTGAGTTTTAATGATGTTGACTTGAAGAACAAAAAGTGGAGGAAAAATCCAGGCAAGGGAGCAGCTAAGAATTCCTAAGCTGGGCTCTTTAGATGAATAACATAAAGATTATCACAAGCTGAGAGGCTGAGTATCTGCTGATAAATTCTACCTCTATAACATTCCTTCTGATAATAAGAAAATGAAAACAAATTGAAAGGTGACATGAAAACATTTTAACAGAGGAAAACACCACCAATACACCCACACAAGAATCCTGTGAAAAACAAGCTCATTACTGATCAATCATTAAAAGATTACAGAAAAAACTTTCTCTGGTCATACACAGCCCATGCTCCAGGAACCTCACAGGTCGAACCCGTTTACATTAAAATCATATGAATAAATATATCGATCCTCCCAACAAGTTTCGGAAGTCATTTTAACTGCCTCGGCCAAAAATAGCCACCACTCCCACAAAATTTGGAGTTTTCTGCCATGAAAGACGGACCGTTTTTCTGGGAAACAGGGGTCCGATCAGACGTGATTTTCTCTTCAATGATGACACTTGGGTGGAAAATGAAAGATTTTATTGTATATGGGCATGTTCTGGACAAAAACCTCCTTTGGTTTCACCAAATTCATTCCCATCTGGCCGTGACATCTCCTGCAAGATCGGGACTGCAACGGAAAATTGAAAATATGGAAAAATAGGCCTCGAAGATGTCTTTGATTCTCCTGGCTCGTAGCTCCGTTGAAAAAAATGAAAGAGGGTTTTATTCTTCAGCCCGTTCTGAACAAAAACCTCTCTCTGATTTTTAAAATCCATCTCCGTTTTCCCAAAAAGGGATATTAAAGATGACATGGTAAAACAAGCAAAAACTAGGCAAAAAGGAATAATTGGTTTTTCGTGAAACGCAAAATTCCGGACCCCCCCCCCCCTCGTTAAATTCCGGACTGTGGGGGTGGGGTCTAGAATTTTTGTTGTTTGTGTATTTAATCAACTCAAATATGATTTAAGGGAAAATGCATTGGGTTTAATTTGGGATTCCGGAACCCCCCCCCGCCCCCCCTCGTTAAAGCTCGGAAGGCGAGGGGGGCTCCAGAATGTTTAAGGAGCATTGATTAAAATTGCTATGCGATGGATGGGCGCTGGTGTAGGGAATAGGAGTAGGAGTGTAAGTGGGGGGGTGACGTGAGGGGGATGGGTAATGGATTATGACGTAGGGGTGAGGTATGAGGGGGGTTGAGTGGAGTGTGAGGTGGGGTAGGTGGAGGTGACGTGAGGGATGTATACTATTTCCACAAGTAAAAACACGTGGATTTTTAATGTGGATGTTTGTGGGCATTGTTTTATTGAAAATAAGCCTCCCCTATGCTCATAGATCTGGCAATCTTAACACGATCATGTTAGGTTTAGGCATCTCTTATATTCATCCAATCCTATGTGAATATGATTCGCTTGTCATTTGCTAACTGTCGTTCTCTTTTGCATGTTGCTTCTTTAATCATACTAGATTCCGCGTTTGTTTAGGAATGAGGGTCTTCGGTTGCACTTCTGATTTCTAACCATGCAATGATGTCTGAGAATAACAATTCAATGTGCCCGTCAAGTTTGCCATAAGTCAAGCCATGCCACATATCGGGGTATAGTTTCAGCGTCTTAACAGAGATTTTGGCAGAAGAATATAGTAATTTGCTCACAGATGGCTCTGTCACTTTATTTCCTTCACCATGAACAACCAGAAAAGGCAACCTCACCTCGTCCATCCGCTTCTCTAAGTCCAAACTGATCATGAGGAGATCGTAAGCAGTCTTTAGACGAGGTCAGCCTCGATAAACATAAGGATTTGCTCCAATCTTATGTCTCTTTTCTGGTTCCTTGAAGCCAATGTCTACAATGTCCTCTGTGGGTACGAGCTTCCACATTGGGATTATTGCAGTTAGCTTCTTCAATATGCTTATAACCAGGGGGTGAGGTTTTAATTCTTCGTTTATCTTGCACATAGGCGCAACCAGAACGGCTCCACTCCAATAGTTAGGCTGTTTTCTATGGATGAGAAGTGCCACAGCTCCTCCCATTGATTCTCCATAAAGGAACCTCGCTTTTTCCCTATACTCAATGCATTCAGAGATGATCTAGGCCTCTGCGAGACTCACTCCTATTTCTTTCATGAAAAATGCTGCACTCCATGCCATAACCATGGCAGAGACATATAAGGGCTTTGGCTTCCCTATCTGTCGGTACCCATCTGCAAGTAAATAGATTTACCCCTCGCAAACTTAGAATGAACTCCTCTTCATATTTGATGTTACTGAGTTGCTTCCCTGACATGTCCATGGGCGCTGGAAAAGAAAATCCAGTAGATTCAGAAAAATGTCTGACAAAAGTTCTGTGCTACTATCCACCGAATATTCTTTGAACTGTATAAGCAACAGGCTTAAAGACTCTTATAGACAACAGTCCTCGAATTCGTTACGGAAGATCGCACATGATAAACGAATAATAGAAAATAGTGTGTCCGACAGGCGCATAAATATCCTCGGTTGAAAACAAAAATCCGACACCGGCCCTCCTCAATAAAATAATTCTGATTGACTGAGCCTGAATGTAGATTGAGCGGGTCATCGTTCCTTGCACTGTGCTATTTTTGGACATCATTGGGAAGATTCTTTTGCATGGTTTTCTCCTTAGAAGCCAACTTTCCTTCTGTCTACTGCAATACAACTCCAAATGGTATCATAACAGTGCCACCAGATGACACAACTCCATTTTGAGGATTATTGGCATTTTGGGAATGTTTTTGCTCCTTCTCAGCTATATCTTCTAGGCCAGAAATGCATTTTTCATCCTCTTGTGACCAAGCTCTTTCAAGTCTCTTCTCATCTGGAATTACATTCTTTGATGTCCTTGAGCCATCCTGTTTATCATAACAAGAAATAATTTGGTCATTCCTTTCAGCCACGTTTACAGTAGCCAATATCCCTTCTTGAAAATGTTGTGTTGGCATTGGTGGTTCCTTATGGACTGTGTTTGGCATCTTCCTGATTGTTTCTCCACGTATCCTTTGTTCAGAATCAATTGCAGTGCTCGGTGACTGATGCATGCCTTTTTCAGAAACCATGCTAGCCCTTCTTTTTAGTCTACTGGATGAAAGCTTCGGAAATTCAATTGAGCCTTTTCTGTATTTAATATTATCTGCTTCAGCTGCCAGAGACTGAAGACAAAATCTAACTTCCACATTACAACCTAATACTTGTTGAAGTGACTTTGCGATATGTTTCCAAGATCTTTCAGCTCTAGACATATGATCTTCATGCGATAATTCTAACTGAGCAATAGCCATACCTTTTGCTGCGGAAACAGAAAACAACTTTCCTTCTGTATGCAACAACTTCCTCAAGGTACTTGAGGGGAATTCTTCTTATAGTGCTTTTCCAAATGTCATCCGACTTGTTTGTATCGATAGATTATACATCTGTTTGACCTGAATTGCCACTTTCATTCATGTTAGGAGGTGAGCCCCCTACTCTCTTAGATGTAGGAAATCCCCCCACAGATCCACTCAATGTAGTTGAATGATCAGGTATGTGAGGACATGCATGTAAGTTAGAAAGAAGCATTCCTTTGTTCTCTCCATGACAGTCCGTGAAACAAAGAGTCTTCAAACTGCCATTTCTATTTGCTTCCCTAGGATTTTTCACAGTCCTCTAATCTAATGTTCAGGTTGAGCATCAAAGTGCTTTGACTTATCCCACTTTTTCCTATTAGGGGACTCAAAACAGAGTAGTTCTCTTTCATTTCTATTTTTTTAGTGTTATCGGGCTTTGAATTACACTGGTACCAGTAGAATTGAGAAATAGGGGAGACCGAGAGGGAGCAAATTGGAAAAGAGCTGCTGTCAATCATGTTGTCTGGTCATTTGAAACTCTCAGTTGTTTCTCAGCTTCAGAAAGTATCCTCAATGCTCTTCGGAGTCTCTCTAGGTCATCTTCTGTCAAAGCATGCCTGTGGAAGAATATTCCTTTGTGTTTGCTATCTCCTGCTTTACAACTGCCAGCTAGAATATCCATAATCAGAGTTGCCAATTGTGACATCAAGGCCATGGGTTCAATGCTAGAACCTATAAACTCTCTGGCCCTTCTTACAGTACTGGCTGCATCAGCTGACAAGGCCAAATCTAACAGATCAAGCAACTTTTCATCTGATACAACTCCAACCTAAGTTTATGATTCGGGCATCCAATGACTGTAAAGTCAACTGAGCCAGGACTTCGTTATCACGAGAGAAACGCCAAATCAACAGTAGAAGAATCGATTCGCCTATAAATATAGGACCCCAACATAGGCTCCACCTGGGGATGGCAGCTTCTTTCAGGAGGCGTCAAGAACCACAGACCTGTGAATTATGCAGACCGGTGCTTTATCCATTGGGCTGGTCCCAAAACCTTATTCTGCAACTTGTACATGTTTTGATCTTGCAACTGGAACGAAATCAAATGAACACTACTGAAAAAGAGATGCTCAGAATGCTGAGCTTATTCATTTTTCCTACCTACCCTATGCTACTGACAATTTTGTTAAATCAAATAATACAAAAATGCCAATGAAGCCAATCAAGTAGCTTCTGAGACCAGTGGATTGCTTGACTGCTCATTAGCATAGTGAAAAGCGCAGCTTGACCCTTTGCCCGTAGACTCAGAACTGCAACGTGTAAAGGCCACTGCTGAAAACATGATTGATTTTTACAACAGGGACCCCAACAATCTTGAAAAAGAAAAGTAATGTCAGAGAAAGATTGAGCCTCTACAGTGAGAAAATTCTCCATATAGGTAGCTAGAGGATCAAGGTAGAAATGACATGTTCCTTGATTCTGGGATGGCAACTCTCGCACTGTATCTATGTTATCTTCATCCTCGTGCATTTCCTGACATGGCTGCAACTGCTCTGATGTGCTTTGTAATGTGACTTCAGCTGAGAACACCCCTGTAGATGATTGTCCTATCATATCCATGTCATAGCATCATTTTATTCCATAGCTGGATGATGGGGAATGACTTTGACCACACAGGCCATCCAACCGATCAGCTATTGGATCCTGAAAAGACTGACAAGACTGCTGCATTGATTCAAATGATATTTCCCGACCCTTTATGTATTTATCCTTCACCACTTGTCCGAGAGTCTCCTTCAAAACTTGAAATGATTTAAAGAACAATGGTACAGAGTTATTTTGGATTAAATCATAATTTGTCTCGGGCTCTAAGCTTCCATCAAGAATTTGAAAATTGAAGGAGGGCAAGTGCTGCGATTCTGGGTTTAGTACAACCTCCATATCTCTGAGATTTTCTGTCTATTCCTCACCGCTGTCATGACTGTTGTGCACGAGATGATTGTCACATCTGAATGTTAAATGATATTCTTCCTGCCAATGACATGCTGCCGGTTCCTCTAAACAGTCAACCTCTATTTCAGCTTCATGATCATCATCATACTGATCCCACTTGGGTGAATCATCCATGGATGAAATGCCATTGAACATGCACATCATATCAACTGGTTGTTCCTCTACAAGTCGAGATGGAGCTTCATCTTCGATTGTGCTGTGAATTGAATACATGAACGAATCATTATTCAAACCATGGTACCAAGGGTGTGCAGCAACATGTTTGGGAACTATGACACTTTCTTTATCTGAAAACAAGGGACCATGATGTCTTTGGACAACAAGCTCCTCTTTTATGTTAATCTTCTGCATCAACTTTTCCATGGCACTGGCCAAAATCTCCAGTTTATCTTCTGATGAATTCAACTGCTCCATTTCTTTGTCCTTTAACTGTGACCTCTTGATCAACAAGTTGGTCTCCACATCAACTGCAATGTTCTGCATTTCTTCAAGGATTGCAGTGTTCCTTTCTCTTAATTGGAATGCCATTTCAGGATCAAAAGCTCCTGGGAAATGCAACTTAGCCAAACCAGGAGGCGACCTTACATCCACAGGTAGGGAATGATACACATCATTGAATCTGGCTGAGAACTGTTGTACTGTCTCCCCTGGCTTTCTTTTCAAGTGGTCATACTCTTCTAGGAGGAGGAAAACATTTCTCAATACCACCCATCTGTCGAGCTGCAGATATACCATGTAAATCAACATTTAATTGTCAACCCAGGAAGGTAGACTTAGAGGAACCAGCACAGGAAATGCAGGGCTGAAGAGGGGGTTTAAAGGATGCCAAACTAATCTCTGAACCGCTAAAAGAAACTCGCTGGAAAGAACTACTGTACCCTACTTTGCTCTGTACTACTCGGTACTAACCGGTACTATTCTGTATATGCATGTAAAAGATAAACTGAAAACAACTAAGTTCTTGCTACTTATCACTCCACACAACTCAGCGACCATCCTATGAAACTTTCTATTGTAATCAAATGAAACTTCTTTATCTCATGAGATACCCAAACTAGCTCCTGAATGTTAAGCAGTCTAAATGTGAAAACTGAAGAAGTGAAATCAATGGCTGAAAAGATAATGCTAAACCCTCGGTTGCAATGAAATGAAATGCTATTTCTATTAAACCACTGAGCAAACTGCTGAAAGATAAAATCAAATATGAAATCTACTGTAAACACAATGTATCAGCTCTGTTTCTAGCGAAGGGGGCCCTGCCTTCTCTGTCAACAGTCTGTTCTGTTCTCTAAATCAACACATACTGGCAAATAAATAACTCACAGCTAAAATGACAAGACAGGAAATCGTGTTAATGAAAACCCTTAACTATTTTATTAAAGATGAAAACAATACAGTGCTTGGAGACTCTCATTCCTCTATCTGATCTATGCTATGTCTATTCCCCCATTTCTCCAACATAGAAGCTCTCATCTCACGTTTTCCAACCTTCTGGCAATGCATGACATCTCTTTACATAATGTTCCAGCCTCTCGCAATGCGTGGCTTTGCCCTAGGTGAATAAGGAGTTACAAAAACGGTTTCAGGAGTACCACCAGGGAATGAGACACGTTTTCAGATCTCTGGCAACGCATGGCATCTCGTTCTAGATCTCTGGCAATGTTACATACGTTTCCAGCTCTCTCTGGCAATGTTACACCACGTTTCAGATCTCTGGCAATGTTACATAACGTTTCCAGCTCTCTCTAGCAATGTTACATAACGTTTCTGACCTCTTGCAGTCGTGGCTTTGCGCCCTAGAAGTTATAAAACGGTTTCCCTGCGTTATGCATGAATTTAAATACTTTGATGCCAGCTATTGGTTTTTGCCAGCTATGAGCACTCTGTTTAGCTTATCTTGGCATTTTGCATATTGCCCAATAACCCCAGAAACTGAAGTAAATGATGACTTTAACCATTTTCACATCTTGAATAATATTGCCGAAAGAATTCTCAAATAAAACACAAACATACCCTGGTCCTCCACTAGCACCACCAGGGTTAACAATAACCCCATGTCTTTTTGCAAACAACTTCAACAACACCACTTGGTAACTTTGCCCAGATTTGTCCAATGATTGAAACAGTTGTGCTCCA
>ML780096.1:217633-275322 GCA_009831015.1 Picea engelmannii
GATATGCTATCTATCCAATTTTCCAGCCCATCATAAAATAATCATAAGTATTATCCTCTATAAGACAACACCCTGCATTCTTGCAAAGTTCAGCTATTCTCCGCAGAAGAGGATTATTGTTGCATTTATAGTTGAATTCTTCGTTCATTTGTGGATTTGGAAGCACTTCATGGTTTCTGTATATAATGGAACATATATGTGTAACAGAGTATGAATAGCACAGAAAGAATTCCATTTGCTTAACAAAAGTCTTCAGGAGAGTAAACAATGTCTTCAAGAACCAGCAAGAAAATGTTATAAATCCGGAGCCCAACACCATCTATCTAGGAAAACTTGCATAAATTGATTAAAATTTATGATGCTAGCAGCTGGAAGGTTCTTAAACCAATCTTTAACTTTACCTCCCAGAGACAGGACAAACATTCTGATGCAGACATCATCATCTTCAACCTCATAAAGGTCAAGGAAATCATCAAGGTTTTGAATATGCTTTTCAGCAGTGATCTTCCCATTTTCTCCATCAAACCAAGGCAGATTATTAATGTAATTGACAGGGAGGTCATGGAGAATAGGAGGCAAATCTAGAGGCTTGTATCGGTCTGGGACTTTTTCAAGCACAGGAGATGAAGCAAGGGGCTTACAAACATCCATAGGTTCAGCAGGAGTAGGAGACAAAGCAGGAGGCTTATGTCTCACTAGGGTTTCTACAGGTGCATCTGGGATGTGCACAGGTGCATGAGCATGTACATAATCTACAATTGGAGATATGATCTCTTGAGACTCATCAATTGACTGATAGGTCAAAGTACTCTTCATCAATATACTTTTGATAGGGCTTAGAAAAAGACAAGACATGATTGCAGATAAAACCAAAGATGTCTTGAATGCAATTTGAGATTGAATACCTGGTCTTTCTAGGCTGCTTGGTTATGCTTCAAGTTCTTCCTCCAATGGATTCTTCAAGCTGGCACTGTCTGGAGATGATTGGAGTCGCCAGGTGAATGATCTCAACCGTCTTGTGTCTAGTCACTGTCCACCATCAGTGATCAGATCTAGAGCTTTGAAGTGTACTGCTGGGGAAAGTTCCCCAGTGGAGTCACCATTCTGTTAGCACTCTGTAATTTGCCCAAGGCTGTAAGGCATCTACAAAGGCAACATCAAAAGCACTTCGAGTCTTGGATCTATCCCTAGAAGACTCAGAGAGGGATCTCTCTATCTGATATAGCTGTGTTTGAAGAGATATTAGGTTAGTTATGAAGAACATGGGTTAGGGTTTTTAAATGGTTGATTTGGAACAACAAGGAGGGCCATTGGGCAAATAGGGTCTGTACTTAGAAATGTGGTTGATTTCTCAGATCTGGGCAAAAATTTTACATAGGGAAAGGTAGTGAACGTCTTGGATCGAATTGAGTTTTAATGATGTTGACTTGAAGAAGAAAAAGTGGAGGAAAAATCCAGGCAAGGGAGCAGCTAAGAATTCCCAAGTTGGGCTCTTTAGATGAATAACATAAAGATTATCACAAGCTGAGAGGTTGAGTATCTGCTGATAAATTCTACCTCTATAAAATTCCTTCTGATAATAAGAAAATGAAAATAAATTGAAAGGTGATAGGAAAACATTTTAACAGAGGAAAACACCACCAATACACCCACACAAGAATCCTGTGAAAAACAAGCTCATTACTGATCAATCATTAAAAGATTACAGAAAAAACTTTCTCTGGTCATACACAGCCCATGCTCCAGGAACCTCACAGGTCAAACCCATTTACATTAAAATAATAAGAATAAATATATCGATCCTCCCAACAATTTTCGGAAGTCGTTTTAACTGCCTCAGCCAAAAATAGCCACCACTCCCACAAAATTTGGAGTTTTCTTCCATGAAAGACGGACCGTTTTTCTGCGAAACAGGGGTCCGATCAGACGTGATTTTATCTTCAATGATGACACCTGGGTAGAAACTGAAAGAGGTTATTGTATATGGGAATGTTTTGGACAAAAACCTCCTTCGGTTTCGCCAAATTTGTTCCCAGCTGGCCGCGACAACTCCTGCAAGATCGGGACTGCAACGGAAAATTGAAAATATGGAAAAACAGGCCTCGAAGATGTCTTCTATTCTCCCGGATCGTAGCTCCGTTGCCAAAACTGAAAGAGGGTTTTGTTCTTCATCCCATACTGAACAAAAACCTCTCTCGGATTTTTAAAATCCGTCTCCGTTTTCCTAGAAACTGATCTAAAAGATGACATGGTAAAACAAGCAAAAACTAGGCAAAAAGGCATAATTGGTTTTTTGTGAAACACAAAATTCCGGACCCCCCCGCCCTCGTTAAATTCCGGACGGTGGGGGGGGGGTCCAGAATTTTTATTGGCCGTGGATTTAATCAACTAAAATATGATTTAAGGGAAAATGCATTGGGTTTAATTTGGGATTCCGGACCCCCCCCTAGTTAAAGCTCGGAAGGCGAGGGGGGCTCCGGAATGTTTAAGGAGCGTTGATTAAAATTGCTATGCGATGGATGGGCACTGGTGTAGGGAATAGGAGAGGGAGTGTAAGTGTGGGGGTGACGTGAGGGGGATGGGTAATGGATTATGATGTAGGGGTGAGGTATGAGGGGGGTTGAGTGGAGTGTGAGGTGGGGTAGGTGGAGGTGACGTGAGGGATGTATACTATTTCCACAAGTAAAACAACGTGGATTTTTAATGTCGATGTTTGTGGGCATTGTTTTATTGACAATAAGCCTCCCCTATGCTCATAGATCTGGAAATCTTAACATGATCGTGTTATTTTTAGGCATCTCTTATATTCATCCAATCCTATGTGAATATGATTCGCTTGTCATTTGCTAACTGTCGTTCGCTTTTGCATTCTGCTTCTTTAATCATAACATATTCCGCGTTTGTTTAGGAATGAGGGTCTTCGGCTGCACTTCTGATTTCTAACCATGCAATGATGTCTGAGAATAACAATTCAATGTGCCCGTCAGGTTCACCATAAGTCAAGCCATGCCACATATCGGGGTATAGTTTTAGCGTCTTAACAGAGCTTTTGGCAGAAGCATATAGTAATTTGCTCACAGATGGCTCTGTCACTTTATCGCCTTCACCATGAACAAATAGAAAAGGCAACCTCACCTCATCCAGCTGCTTCTCTAAGTCCAAACTAATCATGAGGAGATCGTAAGCAATCTTTAGACGAGGTCGGCCTCGATAAACATAAGGATTTTCTCCAATCTTATGTCTCTTTTCTGGTTCCTTGAAGCCAATGTCTACAATGTCCTTTGTGGGTACGAGCTTCCACGTTGGGATTATTGCAGTTAGCTTCTTCAATATGCTTATAACCAGGGGGTGAGGCTTTAATTCTTCGTTTATCTTTCACATAGGTGCAACCAGAACGACTCCACTCCAATAGTTAGGCTGTTTTCTATGGATGAGAAGTGCCACAACTCCTCCCATTGATTCTCCATAAAGGAACCTCTCTTTTTCCTATAATCAATGCATTAAGAGATGATCCCGGACTTTGCGAGCCTCACTCCTGTGTCTTTCATGAAAAATGTTGCACTCCATGCCATAACCATGGCAGAGACATATAAGGGCTTTGGCTTCCCTATCTGTCGGTACCCATCTGCAAGTAAATAGCTTTACCCCTCGCGAACTTAGAATGAACTCCTCTTCATATTTGATGTTATTGAGTTGCTTCCCTGACATGTCCCCGGGCGCTGGAAAAGAAAATCCAATAGATTCAGAAAAATGTCTGACAAAAGTTCTGCGCTACTATCCACCGAATATTCTTTGAACTGTATAAGCAACAGGCTTAAAGACTCTTATATACAACAGTCCTCGAATTCGTTACGGAAGATTGAACATGATAAACGAATAATAGAAAATAGTGTATCCGACAGGTGGATAAATAGCCTCGGCTGAAAACAGAAATCCGACACCGGCCCTCCTCAATAAAAGAATTTTGATTGACTGAGCCTGAATGTAGATTGAGCGGGTCATCGTTCCTCGCACTATGTTGTTTTTGGACATCATTGGGAAGATTCTTTTGCATGGTTTTCTCCTTAGAAGCCAACTTTACTTCTGTCTGCTGCAATACAACTCCAAATGGTATCATAACAGTGCCACCAGATGACACAACTCCATTTTGAGGATTATTGGCATTTTGGGAATGTTTTTGCTCCTTCTCAGCTATATCTTCTAGGCCAGAAATGCATTTTTCATCCTCTTGTGACCAGGCTCTTTCAAGTCTCTGCTCATTTGGAATTACATTCTTTGATGTCCTTGAGCCATCCTGTTTATCATAACAAGAAATAATTTGGTCATTCCTTTCGGCCACGTTTATAGTAGCCAATATCCCTTCTCGAAAATGTTGTGCTGGCATTGGTGGTTCCTTATGGACTGTGTTTGGCATCTTCCTAATTGTTTCTCCACGTATCCTTTGTTCAAAATCAATTACAGTGCTCGGTGACTGATGCATGCCTTTTTCAGAAACCATGCTAGCCCTTCTTTTTAGTCTACTGGCTGAAAGCTTTGGCAATTCAATTGAGCCTTTTCTGTATTTAATATTATCTGCTTCAGCTGCCAGAGACTGAAGACAGAATCTAACTTCCACATTACAACCTAATACTTGTTGAAGTGACTTTGCGATATGTTTCCAATATCTTTCAGCTCTAGACATATGATCCGCATGAGAGAATTCTAACTGAGCAATAGCCATACCTTTTGCTGCGGAAACAGAAAACAACTTTCCTTCTGTATGCAACAACTTCCTCAAGGTACTTGAGGGGCATTCTTCTTATAGTGCTTTTCCAAATGTCATCCGACTTGTTTGTATCGATAGATCTTACATCTGTTTGACCTGAATTGCCACTTTCATTCATGTTAGGAGGTGATCCCCCTACTCTCTCAGATGTAGGAAATCCCCCCACAGATCCACTCAGTGTAGGTGAATGATCAGGTATGTGAGGACATGCATGTAAGTTAGAAAGAGGCATTCCTTTGTTCTCTCCATGACAGTCCGTGAAACAAAGAGTCTTCAAACTGCCATTTCTATTTGCTTCCCTAGGATTTTTCACAGTCCTCCAATCTAATGTTCAGGTTGAGCATCAAAGTGCTTTGCCTTATCCCACTTTTGCCTATCAGGGGACTCAAAACATAGTAGTTCTCTTTCATTTCTATTTTTTTAGTGCTATCGGGCTTTGAATTAAACTGGTACCAACAGAATTGAGAAATAGGGGAGACCGAGAGGGAGCAAATTGCAAAAGAGCTGTTGTCAACCATGTTGTCTAGTCATTTGAAACTCTCAGTTGTTTCTCAGCTTCAGAAAGTATCCTCAATGCTCTTCGGAGTCTCTCTAGGTCATCTTCTGTCAAAGCATGCCTGTGGAAGAATATTCCCTTGTGTTTGCTATCTCCTGCTTTACAACTGCCAGCTAGAATATCCATAATCAGAGTTGCCAATTGTAACATCAAGGCCATGGGTTCAATGCTAGAACCTATAAATTCTCTGGGCCTTCTTACAGTACTGGATGCATCAGCTGACAAGGACAAATCTAACAGATCAAGCAACTTTTCATCTGATACAACTCCAACCTGAGTTTATGATTCGGGCATCCAATGACTGTAAAGTCAACTGAGCCAGGACTTCGTCATCATGAGAGAAACACCAAATCAACAGTCGAAGAATCGATTCGCCTATAAATATAGGACCCCAACAGGTATGAGGAAACACATTGTTATCGGCATATCCTCCCCTCTGCTCAGTATGTTGTTCTCTTTTCTCAACATGTTTCCCTCGCTGTGAACTTCCACCTCTCTCAATACGAGTCTAAGGCTTTTTCCAGTCATCCTTGGGCTTCTGGGTTCTTTCCTGGGCAATTGACTTACCTCTGGGCTGGCTCCTGCCTCAGCCCCTTTGACCTTGCCTACGGCTCAGCTTTTCCTTAGCTTTCAAAGCCATCTCATAGGCATCCTCCATAGTCCGAATGGTCGCCATACTCAATTCATCCTGAATGTCGTATCTCAGACCATTCAGATATCTAGAAACCTTTTCATCATCGCTCTCCCAATGACCTGCCCTAATGTTTAGTCGATAGAATTCCTTCGTGTATTCTTTCACCGTCATCAGCTTCTATCTCAGTTTCTGCATCCTCCTGAACAAAGTAATTTGATAGTCTCTTGGGATGAACTTTGCCTTCATCTTTGCAGTCATTCGACCCAACTCTTGATCTTTTGCTTGCCTTTGCAGCATCTATCTGCTTGTAGCTCGTCCCACCATAATGTTGTATGTCCTTCCAGGCATGTGATAGCATGTCTAACCTTCTTATCCTCTTCGATATCCTCATAATCGAAGTAGGTGTCAAGAGCTCGGATCCAATCCAGAAGCTCTTATGCATCTAGATTTCCCTCATAGACTGGAATGTCCATCTTCGGCTTTGCACCCATCCTGGCAATAGCTTTGATTAGTCATTCATTTGTTGCATCTTCAGTTGCAACTTTTTCTTCGCGTTCATCCTCGACTTCATTCTCTGAATTGCTAAAATCCCCCGCACTAACTGTGCGTCTTTGCGCTGTCTCCATGTCTTCAAGTCTTGCTCGGAGATCAAGCATTTGTCTTTCCATTTCTGGATTAGTTACCTACTTGCCTCTTCTTCGCACCTCCCTATCCTCTGGATCAGGTGATTTCCTTTCTCTCCTCGGCGACATGGTGAATTTTCCTCTTCTCTGCTACAGAAAGAAAAGAGTCTTTCTGTGCTCTGATACCACTCTTGACGCAGTCGCACCCGTAGGCACGCCCGCTCACACAGGATATTTTTCTTCACATGGCTGGAAGAACTCAAATGTTATTCTAATTCCCTATCGAGAATTTTCCTTACCCACAACAACTCTTCAAAAGATCTCCCTTAATGGTCGGGAAATCGGAATTCGCGATTTCGTGATTTCTATGGTCGCGTGTTTTGTGCCTCATGATTCCCCGAAATTCGACGTGATTCAACATTGACCTTTTCCCTTGCTATCGGGGTTTCTCCTATCACGATTTTTCCACTCGTGATGTCAGCAAATGGAATTTCCAAACTCCAAACCCCGATGTGCCGATCCTCCGATGCTCATGCGGGTTGACTATTCAACGGTCCCGTCACCTCGTCGAGATTTCAGAATTTGTGGGATCGCGAATCCTAATGTCAATGGATCCGAGACTTTCTTTTTCCCGATCCCCGATATGGTACACCACCTTTCCTCCACTAACTCCTATTGTGGCCCACACAACTCTCCCGTCGGGATATCACGTTTTGCGATTCCAAACTACAAGAGAAAATTATCTTTGAGATCTACGATGCTCCGATCCCCGACTTCTTTGGCTCTCCTAACACGCGTCTTGATTGATGGATAGTCCTGGCCTCATCGAGATATCGCGGATCACGATGTTACAATTCTCGTTGCAACAACTTGGAGCTTCGACTCGCGAATCCCCGATACACGATATCACGTGTAGATCCAACGGTCCTTGTGACTCGGATCGACGAATCTGCCCATCTTGAGCTTTAAACCTTCGAACTTTCTTTCCGTAACCCCCCTGCGCCTCTGCGAGATCTAACAGCTCTTGGAATTTCACGAAAATCTCCTTGGATGATTTTGACCGTCCGTTCTTCCTTTCTTGATCCACCGAATGACTAAGTGGTTTTCTGCGGGACTCGTCTTCTTGTGCGTGACTCGCGACAATCCTTGCAAGCCCTCCAGGCACAACTAGTCTGTGTTGTCCTTCGACAAACTCAAATGCCTATCCTTCCTGAGCTTTTCCCATGGCTTTGGTCTTCAGAAAGAAAACCCCTTTGCACGCAATCCTTGCAGAAAATCTTCAACCACGCCTAAGTGTTGAAGTCATTTGACTTTGCGCACACCTGCAGCAGCAGTATTTCAAGGATTTACCTAGGTTCGCAACCCTAAGACATTTATCCAGCCTGCACACTCCTTGCACGGATCCAATAACCCAATTTTACTTCTGGGTGAATGAGAACCAAAGGTGTCTCTATTTGAACCCTCTGTCAACGCACTCCTTGCGGACAATTTCAACTGCACTCCTTGCAGGAATCCTCTGGCTCAAATAGAGAAACAATTGAAACTCGTTCCTTCTTCCCTTCAGACTTCAAATCAACATGAAATCACGTACACAACATATAAAAGAAAATGCATAACAGGGAACAAACATTCATGAGCCTAGCATTCAACACACATACACAGAATATAACACAAAATCCATGAATCTGAATCAATTTCTTCTATTAATTCAAGATCTGTATATGGGTGTTCTCCTACAGTTCTCTGCTTCTTTTCTTGTTCTTGTTCCTCTCTTCTATGCTCAGGCTTAGGCTTATGCTAATGTTACAATGATACAATAAGGGTGTCTATATCCGTTTTCCCTCTTCCTTCTAAAACTGTCTAATCTATGAATTAAAATCCTATCTACCAGCATTAACTATCTTAAATGTCGTCTATCTACTAAAGGATGAGAGCTATCCTCTCAAGTTTCATTTACAATATACAAAGGCGCCTCTTCTTAAATTACTTCATTTAAGATCGTGCACAATTCCAAAGCATTCTTTTCAAAATTTGTGCTGGCTTATCCAGCTATCTTCCGCTTCCACACTGGCTCGCTTGATGAGTCGACGATGCTCCTGCATCAGGCTCATGGATATTTTGATATTGTCTATGAAATAAAAATACCAAGAACAAGTACGAAGATATGTTTTGATGATTGCTACCAGATGATGTTGATAGTAATGATGATACTTATGATGATGCTACCTATAGAATTGTCTATAAGACTTTGTGAGTCTTTCCCATTCCATGTGAATATGTATGGATGTGTTTGATACCATTAATACCTCCCTAGCTGAGAGTGAGTGTAGATATTATGGTAGATACAAGAGGTATTAACCTCCATATGTAACCTTTGACTAGAATATAATATTATGGAAGCAAGAGAAACCTTCAAAAGATGTGTGAAAACCCTAGAAGACATGTCGACTCAACAGAATATAGAATATTAAGGAATTTTCCTCCAGGAAGACAAGTCGGACTCACAGGAAAAAGATAAACAAAAAATATAATTACTAGAAAGTTAGGTCGGACTAGCTAGAAAAGTCATTGGATGGATTGATATAAATAGAGTACGTATTGGCTCATTTTTTCACTCACTCTCACTTAGGAAACTAGAAACAATGTGCAAGTTTGGAGGAGGAGCAGTAATAACTGCAATTGTACAGTTTTCTCTTGTTCAATATTTCCAGTACTTTCTCTTGTGCGCTATCCTTGGAGAATGTGCGCTCTCTTGGTCATCTATTGGTTCTGGTGTGGCTTCCTGGAATTATTCTTTCTGTCAAAGGTTAAGGTGCTCAAGGGTGGATTTATGCCTATGGATGGGTGACAATGGTGTAGCATTGTCTATGGTTAAACGAACACAATATTCTAACAAAACATCCACGTCCAAATTTTTTAATAGAAGGGGTAGTATCCAATGTCTTGCATCATTAATTTCTTGATTTCTAAATATTCACACTATTACACTTCCCCACTATTTTCTAAAATATATCACTTTCATGTCACCATCTTATAATGGCATACTTTTTACAACGTTTTAGGACCAATCTGTGCTAGAGGATTTTGAAACATCTATCAGTTTTCTTTCATTAGTAATAGATACTTAGGTGCCTATTTTATAGTTGCATGTACAAAACAAGGGTCAAGGCCATGTTAGAAAATCCATGGTAGGGTGACCTTGAGAATGCTCAAATTCCCTAAATAAAATTTTATTTTTCAAATCATTGCTATATGATTGGAACAATGTCTCCTAGGAATGGAACCTCTTGACACTAATCATGATTATTTCCCCATCGGGGAGGTCATATATCTTCTCGATTGATAGCATCATAGATGGCATAAAATTTTGTTGGTGTTGGAACTAGCATGTTCCAACCCAAATTCATAGGTCAATCCTAAAATGAGGGAGTTTTTGTAGATATGAGATCACACCATATCTCCACCATACATAGATATCCCTTCAAACAGTCGTTTGTTTGGTCTCATTTACCCCATAATATCCATTTGAACACAACACCACTCACTCGTAGAATGGATTAAGTGTGCTCCATGGATGTCTCACTTGCATCGTCTGATCCAAATGGACACGGAAAAATGGGGAGATTCACAATGGATTTTCAAATCATTCCAGACCCCTCTCCCATCGATCACTCGTAGGGGTATACTGCATGGTCATCCAATGATGAAATCCTAACCATTCATCCAAACAACATGTGGTTATCCATCCCCAAATGATTATTTCCTTCCACATTTTCTCCATCATACACCACCCTTTGTCTTTGAGCCACATAGGTATCATATAATTGATTCTTTGATCAACTATGTCGTATAGTGCCCAATTGGATTTGAAGTTTAGTGGTTGTTGTGAGGGAAATGTATATGAGATCCATGTTATCTAAATCTTATAACAACAATAGCACCATATCCACGGAAACCAAATTTCCATTCACAATGCAAGCCCCCCTAAGAGGTTGATTTTCCATGGATATCCAAGATCCCTAGAATAAAAACCGTCTCTAGATTTATATCTTCAATACCCCAAAGGAACTTGCATGTGCTTATGATACCAAATGCATATCCTTGGGAGGTGCCACACCAAATAAATATTTTTCCACCCCGCTAGTCAACCAAAGTTCCAACTAAAGAAACATTGTGGACTTATGGGTGAGTCCCAAGAATTGTTGTCATTTTTCAATTTGTCCCTATTTGAATTCCTTATGGAGGAATTTCTATAGTTCCAACCACTTGGATGTGGCCAAGGGTGGTGACACTAGCACTAGGAACCTCGACTTCAAAGCAATGATTTTTTTTCAAACCACACAAATCATAACTTATCAAACCATTTGGCGATCAAGCCATATTTGTAAAAAAATATATCATTTATCGCCTACTGATTTCTTTTCACTACCTTTAAAATTTGGCAACAACTCCATTCTATTTGTGTCACATGTGCATCATTGACAACTATTAACAAAAAAAATCTTATGAAATAATATTTAGAGAAAACAAACAAATTTTGATATCATTTAGAGGGACCTACAACAACAAAAAAAGGGCAATGGAAAATATCTTTAAAAATACATGGAAAAAATCTACACACTGATATACAACATGATATAATGCCTCCATGTTGAAAGAAGTGTAAAAAATAATGGTACTAAATTATTAAAAACATTTTCTTTTCCTATATAAATTTACATGACTTCAATTGAAAATTCATGGTTTTCCCAAGAGTAGTTACTACTAACAATTCATCCATATGTAGAGAATATACCCAAAAAATTGGGATGCATAGTCATTAATTTGGCGAAAATATTAAGAAAACCTATTATATGTTCATAGAAAATGCTTATATTTAGGCGAAAAATATAAGTGTATGCATAACTTAATCATAAATTAGGCTACAAATTTTTCATTTTTAATGAAAAAATGAATTTTTTTAGCCTAAATTTCTTCCAAAAAACTTGAACTTAGCCAAATTGGCAAAATTTTGCTTAAAAAAATAGCATTGCTTCAAAGAGGGGTCCACTGCATAGAGGAAAATTTACATTGAACTTGTAATGTATGTAGGGAGGATAATATAGGGTACCAAGGGAGGTACCCAAGGGGATAATGAATGTAATATGACCATAATAATGGAATAGGCCCACTATGTAATTAAAAGGAAAGAATATAATAATAAGGGTTAGTTGACATAAGACCCTTAAGAATACTCATGAGAAAGTATAAATACAAATGTGTATCATTGTATTTATACTTTTTTCATGAGTATTCCTAAGGGTCTTATGCCAACTACCCCTTATTATTATATTTTTTCCTTTTAATTACATAGTGGGCCTATTCCATTATTATGGCCATATTACATTTATTATCTGTTTGAGTATCCCCCTAGGTATCATAGGGTGTTATGCTAACTACCCCTTATCATTATATTCATTCATTTTAATTACATAGTGGGCATATTCCATTATTTTGGTCAAATTACATTCATTATCCCCTTGTGCACCTCCCTAGGTACCCTATATTATCCTCCATAGGTACATTATATAACCTCTTTGTTTACCTCTCACTTCAAATAAACATATTACATATTAATGCTTTCCAAAATTTACTCAACCTCTAGTACTCATGTGTTTTCAGGCATAACTACTTATAGGGAGACAAACTAGGCAATGCAACTGTGTACTTCTCAGCACTCACTTTGAGAGTAGTTGACTCCTTCTCCAATATCCATTGGAAATCTCCAACCAATCCCACGAAGACCACAAGAAGAGCCTAGCTCAACTTTATCACATGGACAACAAACTCCCAATTTTGAATTTTATCATTCTCTTCTTGCTATCAATCACTCACGACTAAGATCCCATGATTTTCAAAAGCTTGTTCTCCCTCCTAATGGGAACCTCCAATCTACCCTCAACCTATTCATGCTAGATTCACTTGCTATACTTCCACATCCACACAAAAAAACTTTTATTAAACAAAAAAATTACCAACAACTCAGATAAACCATGATCAACCAACTATCCCATGTCCAAAACACCCCACATATACCATTACTATCAGTTAATGAACATTGAAATATTCAATTAAACAATCTTTCAAAGACATTGTCATCGTCTTTGGGATTAGACTATGGTCCACTATGGGGTTTCCCCTAGCAAAGCAATGAAATGAGAGTCATGTTCTTCTCCAATATTAGAGACTTCATAAGTCATAAGAATACAATTGTGGTCTTTAACAAAGAAATTATCTCAACCTACTCCTATGCCGAAGACATGATCTCAATTGGTTACAACAACTAAGACTCTTTCTAGATAGTAATTAGATGTTTTCCACCCAATGTAAATTAAGTACTTATTTACTTCCTTGTTAACATTACATATGAAGTAAAATTGATCACTTTGATCATATTTTAATTTTATCAAGATACTATTGAGATTTTTTTTTTTTTTTTGTTTTTTTTTATAATCGAAATAATAAAAAAACGTATTGAACAATGATTAAATCCAAAGATATAAAAAATTTGAAGGAGAAAAAAAAACTTATCATCCATAAGCCCCACAACTTCTTCATTTGACATGACAATAGATAAATTGTTGAAAAAAATTGTATTAATTTAATGCATACCCCAATCACTTCCTCCAAAATTTTAGACATGAACTTATAATATAGGCTAATGTTACACTTGAATAACAACACAATAGATATTAACTATTCAATAAGAAGGTGTACATTACAAACTTTTTAAATTAAACTTTTAAAATTCATTTAAACTATAAATGTTGTTCCATTGTATTTGTTCCTTTAACATGTCCATTATTTTGTTTAAACAAATATTCTTATTTTCGTAGTTATGTTGGGCAGTGAGACTAATACATGCGTGCTTGGTGCTCCCATGACGAAGACAATGAGGAGTGTGACTACACCATTTTCATCATCGTGCATTTACAACCATCAAAGATTTGTTGTGTCTACCATTCCCTCTATATTTTGATGGCTTCATTCGTCTTAGGGTGCTTTTATTCTAGCAGAAAAAAAAATAGTTTAAGATTAATCCAACAAAATTTTAAATTCCCTCTATATTTTAACAAAATTTTAAATTCCCTCTATATTTTGATGGCTTCATTTGTCTTAGGGTGCTTTTATTTTGGAGAAAAAAAAAATAGTTTAAGATTAATCCAACAAAATTTTAAATGGCTTAATAAGTTTTGAACTTATGCATTTTACACTATTTCAATAGTAAATAGAGTTCAAAAATAATTCCACATCTTCACTTCTTTTTGCACTTTCACAAACAATTATTAATTATAATATTAAAATAAATTATCTTATAAATTTATAATCAATTTAATAAAATTAATTTTATTAACTATATTTTATTATCATATACTCAAAATAAAAATCATGAAAAATAATAATAATTTTTTAAATATAATTAATAAATTTACACCATCCATTTTAATTTTAATTGAATAATTAATTATCCTCTCATTTTCATTACAATTAGTAAAAATAGAAGGATATACTCATTAATATTAAAGACTGAACCATATCCTCATTAATATTGTATATATTAGAATATGTAATTATTATTATATAATGATTACATAATTACATATGGATCACTCCTACTTTTCTTGTGCCATCATACAGAGGTTGATCTCTTAATTTTGTTCCAACAGATTTGATATAAGCTGCTTCATTTTTAATAAGTGTAAAGTTAAAAAAAATAAAAAAATTTGATTATTAGGTATTTTTAAAATTGATCAAAGTTTTTTTTAAGTACTCATCAATTTAATTAAATCATATAAGTGTTTGGTGAAATGTAGTTTTTCATTACTTAAACTACAATTTTAAATACATAAATGAATTCATCATCTTTAAAAACTTCTAGAATTATACAAATTTAACATTTAAAATCTGCACAATCCAACAATTTTTTAGTGAACATTAAATAACATTGAAATATATATATATATATATATATAAACTGAGATAAAAAAAAATGTAAAAGATTTAAACTGCAACCTAGAAGATTTAGACTACCACGAGTGTCCCAGGGTTGGAATTTCAAATAATGTATATACCACCGAAATATGTCAGAGGATGTATATACCACCTATCACAATGTTGAAAGGATGTATATACTAGCACAGCCACTAACTGGCGGCTCTAGAACGCCTAAAGACTCACTTACCGCCCATAAAAAAAAACACACACACACAGTAAAAACGGGAGGTTAAAAAAAACTCAGTAATAAAAATGAACTGGCAGGCTAATGCAGCGGCCACCCCTCACTTTAATACTTTTCACCAGTCTGAGAATTGTGATGAGAAGAAACCAACCATAGTCTCCGAGAAAGCTCACAATGATGCCCAGAGCTCCTGCCACAAAGAGAACATGAAGCTACCCGATAGCCATCACGAGCTTCTGCTGCCCTCGGTTATATTAAACGACGGGAATTGCTCCAGTTCTAGGTCAACACATTCATTCCGATGAAATTAGCAGCAGTGGCGGGTTCAAGTCCGGGTCTGCTATTCTTCCCACCCAGATCAAAGAGAAATGATGCTTGTGATTGAATATACCAGATGGCCGAGTTMCTGGTTGAAACSGCAGGGATRCAACAAAAAAAGGTKGATGCATGCTTCCCGCCTCTCTTGATAGTCGCCGCCCCTACCTTCTAYTGAATTAAGAGTAGTTTTCATTTGTTCCTTCGGCCCATCTRCCGGAGAAAGTACAACAGGGGACCGAAGAATCTCAGAGGCGAGTTAAGAATATAACCTTCTCTAGCCAATGGTTTTTACCTAACCCTAACAACAACGACTAATACTAATCACCCTTCTCGGAAAGAGGAATTCTATCGCCATTTTCAAGGTTATAAACAGGTATAAAATGTACTCGACCGCACTTAATACATTTATATATCTTAAGAGCATATGGGGTTGCATATCGATTTCTTTCTCTCTTTCTTTAATGTCTACATCCTCTCATCTATAGTAATAACTTTCAATGTCGGAGAGGCGATGCATGAATTAAGGAGAGGGAATTAATAATGTAGGGAGATGAAAAACAAGTTGAATAATGTAGGGAGATGAAAAACCATAAGACTCTAATGTGTGTTAATTTGAACCCTTTTTTGAATCATTGAATTTCATTAAATCATATAAATGGTTTTGAATTATATGAAAACGGCTAGAAATCGAAGGTTGAATGCACTATTCTCTAGAGAAAACATGTTATTATCATATCAGGTCTTATGATAATCTGTGTATATTGTATGTTGTATTGAAATTTATTAACCATYTCATTTTGCAATTACTTCAATTGATACAGTTTATATCTAACATCACATGCTTTATTGTTATTTTCATGTTGAAGAATCCAAATGGTTATTTGGCAGTGTCTTTCTTTCCATGGAATTTTAAGAACGTCCCACTTTCAAATTAGGGCGATACTACTTCAAATGGGGTACAGAACCTCACGCCTTCTATCTGTCCTTTTAAAGCCTCGATTTCTTTTGAACCAAAGTAAAACGATTTCAAGGTCATTTCCTCCATTGCAGTACTGGCGCGCGCCATTAATATATTTATCTTCAAAACCATAGTATTCACAAATGCAGGGATACTTGGCCACGGATGTAGAGATTGGTGCCTCTCGCTATTTCACCGAGAGCTTTCAACAATTCCACCATTCCAAGGCCGCTCTGCATCTTAAAAGCATTACGTGTCCAAAAAATGCATTACACAACTTGATCTTAAAAATTGGATACATGTCAAACCCCAAGTCATCAAAAATTGGATACATGTCAAACCCCAAGTCCCCCAAAAAATACAATGAAATTCAATCAATACATCTCCAAATACAAAATATGATATACATTTCATACATTTAAAAAATAATCAAATTTTTTATTTAAAAAAAATTATTCTAAAACATAAGATATATTCAATAATAAATATTGTCTCATAATAGTTGATGTAATGTGTGATAATATTTGATATATTAATTGATATTGTCTCATTGATTATTTTTTATTTAAAAAAAAATATTCTAAAATATAAGATATATTCAATAATAAATATTGTCTTATAATAATTGATGTAATGTGTGATAATATTTATATATTAATTGATATTATCTCATAAAAATATTTGATATATTAATTGATATGTGTGAGATTATTTGATATATTAATAGATGTATATATATTAATTGATATATTAATTTAATGTGTGAAATTATTTGATGTAGTAATTAATGTATATATATTATTTGACATACTTGTAAGATTATTTAATATATTAATTGATATATGTGATAATATTTTTTTATAAGAATATTTAATATATTAATTGATATAATTGGTGAGAATAGTTAATATTTGAAAGTGTTATATATATATATATATATATATATATATATATATATATATATATATATATATATATATATATTGATTGATTGATTGATTGATTAATGTATATATATTATTTGACATATCAATTAATGTGTGAGATTATTTAATATATTAATTGATATTTGTGAAAATATTGTTTCATAAAAATATTTGATATATTAATTGATGTAATGGGTGAGAATAGTTGATATTTGAAAGCAGTGATTAACATCTTCATGATAATAGTTAACATGTAATGTATATTTTTTAAGTAATTAACATTTTAATAATAAAAAAATATCTTTATTATCATAGTTTTTAAGTGAAATGTACCATAATAAAAAAATTTAAGTCTAAGTTAATCAACTTTGACTAATTTAAAAAATGTTAAGAGACACTATGTACAAACCTTTACATATTTTAGGTTTTGTACAAACTTTTCAACTTTTTAAAATAAATTGAATTATGTATAGGTCTATGTCACCACAAACAATTTTACTATGTTAATTGTATAATGTAACTTTTCATCTTTTATTCATTCTTCTAAATTATATTTACATGGAAGTGTTGTGTGTGTGTGTGTGTACGAAAAACATTTCTCAATCTTGCAATGTGATGAACATTCCTGAATGTCACATTGTGACAAACATTTCCCAATGTCACAATGCGACGAACATTTCCCAACATCACATTTTGATGAACATATTTCAACATCGCAATGTGATGAACATTTCCCAATATTTCATTGTGACAATCCTTTCTGAATATACCAATGTCACGAACATTTCCTAATGTCACATTGTCATGACCGCTTCTTAATGTCACAACGTGATGAAAATTTCTTAATGTCATAGTGTGGCGAACATTTGCCAATGGCGCAATGTGACAAACATTTCCCCACATTGCATTGTGATGACTATTTCCCAACGTCATAAAAGTAAAATATGATTCTATAATTTGTCGAGTGTTTATGAAATATTCTCGTTGTCGAAATGTGACAAACATTTTTCAATGTCACAATGTGACAAACATTTCCCAACATTTCATTGTGACTACCATTTCCCAACATCACAAAAGTAAAAGATGATTTTACAATGTGTCGAGTGTTTCATGAAATCACGTTCTCAAGAATAATTCCCAACATTGCAATTTGCAGTGTGATGCAATTTTCCCGACGTTGCAATGTGGCGAACAGTTTTTAACATCGCAATGTAACGAACATTTCTCAACGTCACAATGTGATGAACATTTCTCTATGTTGCAATGTGACGATCATTTACCAGCATCACAATGTGATGAAAATTTCCTAACATCTCAATGTCATGAGCATTTCCCAACGTCCCATTCTAGCAAACATATCCCAACATCGCAATGTGATGAGCATTCAACATTGTTGCATTGTGACAAACATTTCCCAATGTTGCAATGTCACGAACAATTACTAATTTCGCACCGTCATGACCATTTCCCAACATCACAATGTTACGAACATTTCTCAACATTGCAATGTGTCGAACATTTCCCAACGTCGCAATGTGATGAACATTTCCCAAGGTTGCAATGTGATGAAAATTTCTCAACGTCGCAATGTATGAACATTTCATGACATCGTATTGTGACGAATATGGAGCCAACATTTCAAATTGATGAATATTTCTCAATATCACAATGTGACAAACATTTCCCAACATCGCAATGTGACGAACATTTCCCTACGTCAACCACATTTCTCACAAACATTTCCCAACATCGTAATGTGACTAACATTTCTCAATGTCACATTGATGAACATTTCTCAATGTCACAATGTCACAAACATTTCCCAATATCACAATGTCATGAACATTTTCAAATGTTGCATTATGATACAGATCTCAATATCACATGAACATAGAAATATCTCCCAACATCACATTGTACAAATACTTTATTAATTTATTAATAATACTTTAATGTATCTTAAAATACTATAATATTTTTTTAATGTATCGATGGTTTATTATATAACTAATATTATATTATATAACTAATATATATAATAAAATAGTGATACTACATAATAGCATCATCATCTAAAAATACTAAATATTTAGGTAATGAATCCTTAACATCTTTATGAATATTATCTCCTCTCTTATAAATAGAAAAAAAAAATATTTAGACAAATATATTTTAACCTAATATATAAAAGATCAAATCCTTTCTAATGTATTTGAACTTAATTTGAAATTTATTAAATGTCTTCCTAAATTAAAAAACTTGAAATGCAAACAAACCACTATTACATTTTGCACTCACAAACAAATAGTAAATAATTGAAAAAGAAACCAAGATAATTCTCATTCAAAAATAAGGATCAATGTGTATTCCTTCCTAATACATTAATAAAGTATTAATATATAGTCTTATTATATAACCTAGGTCGAATATAGCCTTAGTAAATAGCCTAGGTTGAACATAGCCTTAATGCATTAATTAGGTCGATGTTATGTCCGTCGCATTGCGACAAGAAGACTATGGTCATTGCATTGCAACGATATTATATTTGTGTGACATTGGGACAATCTGATAGGATATTTTCCTCATATTGCAATGACACAATATTTGCATCACATTTCAACGACATGATATTTGCGTCACATTGTGACGAGGACGCCATGATCATCACAATGCGATGAGAAGGATATAGTTGTTACACTGCTATCACATGATATTTGCATCACATTTTGATGACATGCCTTGGGGATGACCATTAATGTGTTAATTAATTATTACTTTACACTAATATATCATTATAACGTATTAATGTAATACATTAATATCTTATATTAATTTATTAATGCATATAAATTAATGGTTTATTAATATATAAATTAAAGTATTAATTTACATAAATGTATAATGGCCTTGTCTAAATTAAATGAGGTCATAGTCTTGTCATCACGAGGTTATGTTTGTGAGATTTTGATGGCAAGATATTTGCGTGACATTGCGATGACATGATATCTACATCATATTGTGATGACAAGATATTTGCTTCACTTTGTGATGAGGGGGATATGTTCGTCATAATACGATGACAAGGATATGTTCATCACATTGTGTCTAGAAGGCTATGGTCTTCGCATAGCGACGACATGATATTTTCATCACATTGCGACGACACGATATTTGCATCATATTGTGATGACATGATATTTGCATCACATTGTGATGGAATGATATTTGAGTCACAATGTAATGAGGAGGCCATGTTCATAACAATGTGAAGATAATTCTATGTTCATTACATAGCCACAATAAGGCTACGGTCCTCACATTGTAAAGATAGGATATTTGCATCAGACTATGACAACATGATATTTGCATTACATTGCGACGACAAGAAATTTTCGTCACATTGCAATGATGAGGCTAGGTTTATCACATTTCCATGAAAAGGATATGGTCATCACATAGATATGAGAAGGCTATGTTCTTGAAATTGTGATGATAAGGTTATGTTGTCACATTGCAACGACAAGGCCATGATTGTGACATTGCAATGACAAGGGTATGTTTATAACATAGCAACGACAAGGCTATGTTAGACACATAGTGAAAATAAGGCTATGTTCATCACAATTGATGATAGGATATTATAAATGTATTGTGAGCACATAATGTTTTCATCACATTGGGATGACGACACTATGTTCATCACATTAGAGGATATCTTCGTCATAGTGCGACGATAAGGCTATGTTATTCATAGTGCAATGATAGGGTTATGCTCTTCACAGTATGATAATAAGACTTTATTTGCAACGGTGCAATGATAAGGCAATGCTCATCACATTTTGACAATGAGGCTATGCTCGTCACATTGAAAAGAGAAGGCTATGTTCAACATATAGTGAGAACAAAGCTATGTTAATCACATTGTGATGACAGGATATTTGTATCACATTACGAGGGTATGATATTTGTATCACATTGCGATGATGAGTCTATGTTCATGACATTGCAACAACAAGGCTATATTCGTCATAGTGTGATGATAAGGAATGTTGATCACATTGTGATGGTGGGGCTATGTTCATCACATTGGAATGATAAGGCTATGTTTGACAGAATGGGATGTTACTATGTTGTTCAGATTATGATGCTACTATGTTCATCACATTGCAACATTACTATGTTAGTAATTGGGACGATGCATTAATAATACATTATTAAAGTATTAATACATTAATTGGAAATGGCCATGGTTCACTATGGTTGACCATGACCATTGTTAAATTTTGTTGAAATGACCATTGTTAACTTGCCTAAAACTTCACTATGCATGACTTTTACTATGGTTGACCTTGGTTGAGCATGGTTCATAATGGTTAACCATGTTTGACAATTGTTGTATGTAGAAGATCATGGCTAGCCATGACCATCACTATGAATGACATTAATACATTAATGTATATTGTAAAGTATTAATTGATTATTACATTAATTAATACATTGTCAAAGTATTAATATATTAATACATTGCTAAAGTATTAATTAATACATTAATACATTACTCAAGTATTAATACATTTAAACACTAATAAAATAGTAATGCAT
Organism: Picea engelmannii; assembly: GCA_009831015.1. Classification (NCBI taxonomy): domain Eukaryota; kingdom Viridiplantae; phylum Streptophyta; class Pinopsida; order Pinales; family Pinaceae; genus Picea; species Picea engelmannii. The sequence continues at coordinate 239,234 of ML780096.1, forward strand.
TGTTAAAGTATTAATACATAAATAATGCATCATTAAATTAATGTAATTTCTAAATTAAAATATTAATTTTCATTAATGTATAATGTAACTTATTAATTAATTGATACTTTAATAATGTATTGTATTAATTTATTAACACATTATAATTAATACATTGCTAAAGTATTAATAAACTAATACATTAATAAAGTAGTAATACATTGACTTTACTGACCTTAGTAATACATTATTATGACCTTAATGACCATACTAATACATTAATAAAGTATTAATACATAACCTTATTATATAGTGTAGGTCGAACATAGCCTTAGTAAATAGCCTAGGTTGAACATAGCCTTAATTCATTAATTGGGTCGACGTTATGTTTGTCGCATTGCGACAAGAATTCTATGGGCGTTGAATTGCAATGATATGATATTTGTGTGACATTGGGACAATCGGAAAGGAAATTTTCATCATATTGTGATGCCATGATGTTTGCATCACATTTCGACGACATGATATTTGCGTCACATTGTGACGAGGAGGCCATGTTCGTCACAATGCGACGACAAGGATATAATCATCGCATTGCTATCACATGATATTTGCATAACATTGTGATGACATGATATTTGCATCGCATTATGATGAGGAGACCATGTTTGTCACAATGTGACAACAAGGCTATGCTTGTCACATTGCGATGACAATGCTATGGTCATCGCATTGCGATGACATTATATTTGTGTCACATTGTGATGAAAGGATATTTTCATCACATTGCAACAACATGATATTTACGTCACATTGCATCATTATATGTTTGTCACATTGCAACACATTATGTGTTGCAACATTTGCATCGCATTGCAACATGTTCGTCACATTGCAACACATTAAATGTTCGTGCAACATAATATGTTCATAATATTGCATCGCATTGAAACATTATATGTTCATCATATTGCGTCACATTGCAACATTACTATGTTCGTCATGTTTCAACATCCGTTTTTGTTTGTAGTACACAGAAGGAAACTTAGAATCATACTTGTTCTCGTGACATTGATAACAAATCATCTTTAAATTTGTAGATGGTGAATTATACTTGTTCTAAGGACATTGACAATAAATCTATTTGATATTTGTCACATTGTGACGATGAGGCCATATTCGTCACAATGTGATGACAAGGATATAGTCGTCACATTTCTATCACATGATATTTGTGTCACATTGCGATGACATGATATTTACATCACATTATGATGAGGAGGCCATGTTCATCACAATGTGAAAACAATGCTATGTTTGTCACATTGCGATGATAATGCTATGGTCATCGCATTGCAATGAGATGATATTTGTGTCACATTGTGATGAGATGATATTTGCATCACATTGCAATGACATGATATTTGTGTTACATTACAACATTATATGTTTGTCACATTGCAACAAATTATGTGTTGCAACATTTGCGTCACATTGCAACATGTTCGTCACATTGCAACACATTAAATTTTCATGCAACATAATATGTTCATCATATTGCGTTGCATTGAAACATTATATGTTCATCATATTGAGTCGCATTTCAACATTATATGTTCATCATATTGCGTCACATTGCAAAATTACTATGTTTGTCATGTTGCAACAACTGTTTTTGTTTGTAGTACATAGAAGGAAACTTAGAATCATACTTCTTCTCATGACATTGATAACAAATCATCTTTAAATTTGTAGATGGTGAATTATACTTGTTCTAAGGACATTAACAGTAAATATATTTGATATTTTTCACATTGTGACGATGAGGCCATATTCATCACAATGCGACAAGGATATAGTCGTCACATTGCTATCACATGATATTTGCATCACATTGCGATGACATGATATTTTCATCACATTATGATGAGGCCATGTTCGGCACAATGTGACAAAAATGCTATGTTTGTCACATTGCGATGACAATGTTATGGTCATTGCATTGCAATGACATGATATTTGTGTCACATTGTGATGAGAGGATATTTGCATCACATTGCGATGACATGATATTTGCGTCACATTGCAACATTATATGTTTTGCACATCGCATTATACTTGATTTATAAATGAAAAATATATAACAAATATAAAAAATATACTACATTATATGTTTGTCACATAACATTCATAAATGCAAGGAAGTTAATAACATTAAATCTCATTGATTGATTTGAGTGTAAGACAAAGAATATTCCAGCATCTTTCATTGTAGACTATAAGATTGTAATTTGTAATTAAAAGGTTCATTAAACCATCGATTCCAATAGGGGGGCGCCTATCGGCGTAATTAGTCATCTAAACGTGGCAATCATATGGCTAGATAGTAATTTTTTAATATGATTAGGTAAATGTAAAAAAATAAATAGATTAATGGATGAATTTATAAATGCAAGGGAGTTCTGAGGATTAAATCTTATTCATTGATTTGGGAGGACGACCAAGAATATCCCAGCATCTTCAATTTCTATCCATAAGATTAAGATTTGCAATTAAAAGATGATTAATTACACTCATTTCCAATAGGTATACCGACCTAATAATATATACTAGCACAACCACATAATTGTGGTTGATGAACACCCATAGGGGTATTTCATTTACAAACCCTAATTAATGTTTATGCTAGACTTAAGGTTTGTAAATTAAATAGGTTTATTGGCTTTCTATCAACCACAATTAGGGTTTGTAAATTAAATAGGCGTATTGACCTTGAATCTTCCTCAGTTTCACTAACTTACTAACTTATTATTTATTTAATGAGACAACCATTTTTCAAAAGAAAAAAAAATCTCATTAGGACTGTCTAAGGATTTCAGAATCTAAGCCTAGTTCAAAATTTTAATCAATAAACTATAATTAGATTATTTACTTACATTTTGACAAAGAACCCGCATATTTCATGTCGAATCCCAGTATGAAGTTGATCATGGGAAAAAATATTCCTCCAACACGTACCCTACCCACAGTCCCACAAGCAGATCCTACAAATCCAATAATCGTAGCCATGACGATCCTCCAACTGGATGTCAATTCATGCATCATGAAAAAACCAATCCAAATTTAAAATGATGCATATTAGGTCCTAGATTTTATAATTCAAGATCGCCATTGCCATAAAATACAGCATGGCATTAATATGAAACATGGCCATAACTTTAAGATCTTAGGACAAATGTGGCGGCACGCAATGGCACACTTCACATTCCACAAATACTAAAGCATGCTTCCAATATGAAACATGCTATATGTGGTTGAGGAATTGTGTGGTAATAATCCAAACTTGGCATAGATGGTAATAATCTAAAAGTGTATCCCCACTCCCCCGTCATCATGAATATCATCACCTGGAATATCAGAGGCCTCAATGGACGTAGCAGGCAAAAAATGCTATGGGATCTGATCTTAGCAGAAAAACCAAAAATCTTACTTCTACAGGAAACAAAATGTACTTCAGAAGACATTGACAGGCTACTACCCTACTATTGGAAGTAGGGGGCGGTAGTCTCAATAGATGCCACAAGACCAGCTGGTGGACTGGCTATTCTATGGAACACCAATGCAGTGCTGCTGGAAAATTTCCTCACCACTAAATGGTCCATCACAGCTGATTACAGGCTCATTGGCTCAAACAATCCCAGACATTTGACCAATGTCTATGGCCCGACCAGCCCAAGGGATAAGCAGGCCTTCCTTAGGAGCCTGCGCTACGTTTCCAGTCTAACACAGTACAACAACTGGACCGTTGGTGGAGACTTCAACGTCATCCACAGCCTGGAGGGAAAAAAAGGAGGCTCAAGGAGACTGGATCGGGACTCCAACGACTTTAATAGCCTCATAGACAATATTCACTTAATAGATTTGGAAACCAACAATGGCCTTCACACCTGGACAAATAGAAGAACTGGAATACATCAAATCGCCTGCAAGCTAGATAGATTCCTCATTTCTGAATCTCTTATGATGGAAGGCACCGCAATGGAATCTACTATCCTAAATCTCTCTGGATCAGATCACTGGCCTTTACAATTATGGGTGGATATCCCGGCCACTCCTGGTAAGAAACCCTTCAGGTTTGAGCAGTTCTAGCTAGACCACCCTGATTTTTGAGAAAACATCCACGCGTGGTGGATGGAAGAAGAGGTCCCTCGCAGCACCAAAATGTATAGGTTTCAACAAAAAATAAAGAACCTCAAGAAAACTCTCAAACTCTGGAACCATCATACCTTTGGCAACATCTTTGATGCTCAAAAACAGCTATCGGCACAAATGGAAGGGATTCAGCATCAGATCAGACTGCAAGGATTAACAAATGAGCTCAAAGCCCAGGAAATAAGAGTAAATCAACAGCTCGAAGCTAGGAAAAGACAAGAAGAGATCTTATGGAGACAGAAATCGCATGTGCAATGGCTCAAGGAAGGGGAGCGCAATACCAAATTCTTTCATAGGACTGTTATCCAAAGACGACACTCCAATAAGATCACCCATCTCATCTCCGATGACGGGGACATCGTCCACTCCCATGGTGACATGGAAACCACTTTGATAGGATATTTTCAAAACCTCCTCACAAAACCCCTCATGGACATACATGAGGCTATCAACAAGGTAACGCGGCATGTGCCTTCCCTCGTCACCCCGGAGCAAAACGCAGCTCTTCTCAGGCCAATAACAATCGAGGAAGTGGACCAAGCACTTCAGGAAACTCCAAAATGCAAGGCGCCTGGCCCCGATGGTTTCACCAATGACTTCTTCCATCATTGCTGGCCGATGATAAGAACAGAAGTCTGGGAAATTTTGGAGGACTCTCGGGCCACCGAACAGATCCTCTAGGCTCTCAATGCTACTTTCATCACTTTAGTCCCCAAAGAAGGGTAGGCACATCGCCCCAAGCAGTTCAGGCCTATAGCTCTGTGCAATGTCATTTACAAACTCCTCACAAAAGTGATAGCCAGGAGACTCAAACCCATCTTACCGACAATCATATCCCCAGAGAAATTAGGCTACGCTGAGGGCAGACAAATCCAAGACAGCGTAATCCTAGCCCATGAAGTGATCCATTCCTTGCAGAAGACCAAAACCCTAGGTATGCTCCTCAAATTAGACCTCTCTAAAGCCTTTGACAGGATCAACTGGGAATATATGCGAGCAATGCTGCTGGCTTTTGTCTTTGATCAGAGCTGGGTAACCTGGATTATGAATCTAACCTCCTCGTCTTTCTTCTCTCTTCTCATCAATGGTGTTCCCTCACGACCCTTCTCCCCCTCTAGAGGGATTAGGCAAGGAGACACCCTCTCTCCGTTCCTTTTCATCATATTGGCCGAGGGTCTTAGCCGATCCATCCATGCAGCAATCAAAAACAACCTTCTGACAGGTCTACCCTTGCATGGCATCTTCCCTCCTATCTTGCACAACCAATTTGTTGACGACACCCTCTTGATGGGTAGCCCTACGGTCCGGGAAGCCAACTCTATCCTGGATATCCTCCAAACTTTCTCTGATGCTTCAGGCCTGGACTGCAACAAGGATAAATCCCAAATATTTTTCTTCAACACACCCCATCTGATCCAACGCCATATCTCTGGCATCCTTGGTTTCAACAGAAGCTCCCTTCAGTCCAAATACCTTGGCATCCCCTTGATCGACAATGCCCCCCGGAACTCCTCTTAGGAACACCTCCTATCCTCCTTTTCTAAAAGGCTCTCCTCTTGGACCTTCAGAGCTTTAAACCTTCCCAATCATCTTACTCTTCTCCAGGCTATTCTCCAGGCCCTTCCGATCTACTCCTTTTCTGCGTTGGCTGCCCCAAAATTTGTACTCACTACTATTAAGACCCTACAAAGAAACTTCATTTGGCAAGGCTTCAAAATACGGAAGAAAATAGCGTTGGTAAGCTGGGACAAACTCTGTCAACCCAAGGAACAAGGAGGCTTGGGACTAAGGGATCCCTTCATAATGAACAAGGTTCTAAGTGCCAAAATCTAGTGGCGTTGGCTAAAAAGCCCCAAGGATCTCTGGGCCCGACTATGGAGGAAGAAATATGCTCCAAATCTGGCAGAGAAGAACCTAATCCGCTAGAATGGGGTTAACCTGGGCTCCTTAATTTGGACAACAGCCAAGCAAAATCGACAGTTGGTGACTGAGAACGCTTTCTGGGAAATCAGAAATGGAGAGACTTCCCTTTTCTGGCAAGACTCCTGGAAACAATGGCCGGTTTTGTGCAAGCAGGCATGGGCTCCTAACATTTGTACTCAAGCTACTTGGGCAGGACTGAAAAGAGTAGCTAACTACTGGCGGGACAATCCCCCAGAAGACACATGGTGCCATTGGCACCTGGACAGGGAACGCATCGACCTAGAGGTGCACGTGGATCTAACTCCTTGGCAAGAAGAGTTGGCTAAACGGAAAATTCCCAAAATTGCAGGGGAGGATATATTGAGGTGGGGATACAGGCCACAGGGCACCTTCAACACGCGGGAAGCGTACCAGCTCAAAACTCTCTTAGACCCCCTCCCTAACACGAAAGTTTGGCGCAAGCTCTGGAGTCTTAAACTCTGGCCAAATATCACCCTTTCCTCTAGCTTGTTACCCATTCCAGCATCCTAACCTAGGACAACCTCTTGAAAAAGAGGCTTTGTTGGGCCCTCTATATGCTTACTCTGTGGAGAGGCAGAGGAAACAATGAACCATATTCTCAACTCTTGCCATTACACTGCTCAAATATGGGATCAAGCAACGCTCATCATGCGCACCTCAGACCACCACAAAGATAGCATCCTGGAAACCATTACGAACTGGAGGGACCAAGCTTTCCACTCCCCCCTCCTCAATCATGTCTGACAACTTCTACTGGGCTTTATCCTTTTGCAAACCTGGAAAGAAAGGAACAGAAGACACTTCAAAGTTCTTTCCCTCCCATGGCAACATTGTTGGCACCATTGCTATAGTAACATCATGGAAACTCTCCACCTTCGGTTACGGTCCGACGCAGAATTTAATAACATTCCAGACAAACTTCCCATCCTTCGGTTCTAGACTCCACTTTCTTCCCTTCAGGATCGACCTTCTTCTCCCCAGTCCCCTCCTTCCAACAGCCCCTCCTTTTGGTCCCCTCCCCCAGAGGACTTCATCAAGCTCAATTTTGACGGGGCCTCTAAGGGCAATCCAGGAGCTGCAGGCTATGGAATAGTTTTCCGCAACCATCATGAGCACATCCTTTTCATCAGCGCTGGCTCCATAGGTCATTCCACGAACAATGCAGCAGAACTCTGGTGTCTTACCAAGGGTTTGCAATTGGTCATCAAAAATAATTTCACCAAGTTAATCGTTGAGGGGGATTCTCAAATCATCATCAACTTGCTGCGGAAAATTTTAAATGGAGCCAACCCGGATAGAATATCGCCTAGATGGAGACTTCTGCATGGACTTCAGATCATCACCGACTCACTGCGACCGAATCTGGCCATCATCCCAGCCCACGTTAGAAGAAAGGCGAATCAAGTTGTGGATGAATTAGCTAATATGGGCACCAACTGGAGAAGATCAGAACTCCTCTGCAATTCAGCCCTGGAACCTGATCACCCCATTCTCCAGTAGTGTATCTGCAAAGCTGGGACGAAGGATGTTCCCCTCGGATGGGGTGTTAGTGGGGTACACTTGGCACATGATGGAGGCCGGCTCCAGCCAACGGGGCACGGAGCCATGTGACGGGCTCGTGCCACCGCCCACCACCCTCCTGTGGCATTAACTAGCTCTAATCACGACGGGAAAGGGATTTAATGCCGACAGTCTCACCTAATATTCATTTTCATATGGCTCTGCTCCTGGTTTCTGTCCACTGTCTCTGCTGGTGATTTGAAGTGCTCCCCCTTCGTTGCTATGATCGGCTCATGCTAGAATCTTTGGGTTCCCGGAGGCTCCTTCTCACCCCCAGACCTTCTGCCTCTGCTATGTGCACCTTATTCCTAACCATAAGACGCGACCAAGAGGGAGGCCATGGCGGGGTTCTCCCTGGAGACCTCGTTAGCCTTCAATTTCGCCTCCCGGTCCACTTTCCACCTGCTCCTCCCATCACCTACAGGCTGAGCCTCACATCACTACCCCTCCCGCTCCGCCGATAATGCACTTCCACTGCCTAGCAATTATCCCCCGGCCGCTTTGTTCATCCTCGTGTCTCCTCCTCGCCCCACCTGTGGTTGAACCGCCCCCTACACTGCTCTCGTCTTCTCCAAGGAACTTAGGAGGCGAGCCACCTTCTTCGCGAAAGACTGGGAACGATGGGCACCCATCCTCTGATTCCATCAATGGCGAGCAACTCAAAGACAGCTTGTCCATCCTTTACGGCTTAGTCTTTGAACTCCACCATGGGGTGGAGGACCTTCAATTTCCCTTGCAAACTACAAATGAAAAGGTGGCGCTCTTCCTTCAGCTCCTCTCCTCCATGCACGAGGCTTTCCACTCGGACCCGGCAAGAGCGACTTCTATGAAGGAACCAAATGCAGCTCCCGATGGTGGAAAGGTCAGGGTGCGTGCGACTTCACAGCAGGAACCATGTGCAGCTACCGATGGTGGAGATGTCACAATGCAGTGCGCAACAGAGTCTAAAATGAAACAGGGTGGGCGCGAGACCATGGTTGAGGAGGTGAATTCTGTCAAGCGACCACTGCAGGACACCACGAAGAATAACTCTGGAACTGAGACCAAAGAGGACGTTGAGGTGCAATGGGAGGATAGGGTGACGTATGTCAAGGAGGAACCTTGGACTGGGGATCTCCACGACACCTGGTCAGGTTACATGTCAGGCGTTTAGGCCCTTGTTGTTTTTAGAGGTCGTGTCAGTTGTTTTTAGTTTCTACTAATGTCCAGGCTGTCTAGGACTTTACTCTTTATAGTTCACTACTGTACTTATGCTAACTAATCTGCTGACTGGGCTGGTTTCCCCTCTGTTGGGGCAGTCCAGGAATTACAGCATGACTATATCTGTACTTCAGAACTCCTTTTTGCCTCTGGAAGGGTTTTAATATATTATATTTCTTACTTAAATAAAAATAATAATCTAAAAGTGTAGATATTAAAAGACATTAAAAGGTTACATAAATATTAATTTTGTTAATCATTTAAACTTGGAAATTATATGGCTAGATACTAAGTTTTTAATATGATTACGTAAATGTAAACAAGTAAATAACTGATGCATTTATAAATGCAAGGAAGTTATATTGATAAAATCCTATTCATTGATTTGGGAGGGCGATCAAAAATATAAAAAAATTAAAAAAATATTTTAGATTACAATGATACATTTTAAATCTTATTTAAATCAAATTGAAATTCAATCCAAAACAACGTTAATCCAGAATAATGTTGCTCCTATTGCAACAACTATAATATGGAAATTACTAATTTAATTTGTTTTAATAATTATATGAATATATTTAACACAATATTGAAATTTTAATATCCATAAAAATTCAATTAGAAAATGTTAAACAAAATTGAAAATACATATGTAAAATTTTAACTTTTTCTAAAATTAAACTTTACATAGCAACAAGAGACTGGACCAAATGTTTTTCATGGATAGGATATTGATTTATTAGACTTTCATGTATTTCATGGATAGGATAAATATTAGACTTTCATGTTTAGTCTCCGCTTGAAGAAAAACATACATGCATTAAAAGTTTTTGACATCCACAGTTATGAAGTGAGTATTATTAAGTTTTCTTACTTAAATAATTTTTAAAATAACATTTAGTATAGTTTAGTCTTTTTTTTTATAATGATATTTTAAATAAATATAATGAAAATATTTGTAATAATGAAATAAAAATATTTACATTTTAATTTAATACAATTTTAATTTAAATCTCTCTATTTAGGAAACTTGTATCCAAGCTTTCATTTTTTTTTTATGTTGAAGCTCCCAAAAAGCTCCCAAGTTCCCAAAAGAGTTCCTAGTCAATTGAGTTTAGTATCAGTTCTCGAACTCTCATAACATTGTGAATGAGTTTTAGAGGGATGATTAAATTTATAATATTGCAAAGTCTTCAATTTTTATGATTGAAAGGTTTTTTTAGTTTCCAAGTTATTTTATTAGGGAAAATTTTGGAGTATATTATTATTTTATTTTAAAGATGATATCCAAGATAAACTTTAAAATTTTCATAGCTAAATAGGTTAACAACAATGCTTAAAGTCATTACAACAATATACATGTTAAAAATTCAATATGTTATTTGTGGAAATTAAATTTTGATGGAGAAGATAACAATCATTCTTATCAATCCTTGACTTAAACCCAACCACTACCTAAACTAAATCCAATTCACATGGTGAAATATTTATTGCATTCTAAATTTAGACTATTAATTATAATTACTTGATTAATTGCTTTGTTAATTAATATTAATATAAATAAATAAATCAATGGTCTTAAACGTATGCACGAAATGAAGTGCCCAGATTTAATTGCTGGAATGACATTGTTTTGAGAGTCATGTGTGGATACTTTGGATCTTCCAGGTATTTGGATTCACTGTTTATGGTGTTATTGTTACTCTGTACATTGTCCAGTATCTCTTCTATTGAAAAGAGACGTTTGCTTTGGAAAATAAGTTGAAATACAGGCTGCTAGCATGACAGCGTTGACATGTATGATAATTTTATAATTTAATACCAAAGTTTAAAATATGATTTAACATTAAGTCTAACTGTGAAATAGAAATTGTTTTGTAGAATTTATTGATATGATTTAATATCAACTCTATATGTTAAATGGAAATTGTTTTGTCATGTTTTAAGGTAGTTTTTTTCTTACTTTTAAGGACGTTCCATTATTACACTCTAGTTCGATTCCCAAGAACATAGAAATTTGAAAGAAGGGTCGATATTCGATGTCTTAGCGTTAAGAATTTATCAGAGTGGCCAACTCTACATTATGCTACAGAATTTGAGATGTTTTATAATAATTAATCAACTTTATACCGGGTCTTTATTCCATTTTTAAAGAAATAATTTATAATAATAAATCAATATATAAAAAAACGTGTGCCATATATTACTAATTCACTCACTCACAACATTTTTTACTATGTCAAATTATAATGCGTTTTATTTATTTTTTTATTTAAGTCTATCTATATTTTTAAAGATATTTACATAATAAGTGTTCCATATATTTACATCATAAGTGTTCTCCTTTTGAATGATATGTATCGATGTGATATCTTGATAGTTGTCGTTTGTCTTATTGTTTTCGTTGCATGCTTCTGGGTTGGAATATAACTCATAGCTCTGAATAATAACTCTCATACTATCAACACTCGAGCTATTCACATCATCAAATTGAAATCTAGGTACTTTTAGGAAGATGGGAGCACCCTCAACTCTTTCAAATAGTGAAAAGTTTTGGAAACCAAGGCATTAATCATTTGTATCCATAATATGTTTTTCGAGAATAATTTTTTATTGTATTATATTTAATGGTAGATCATCAATGATGTTTATATGATGTATCATGTTAGAATATATAACTCCTAGTTATCTAATATGCTTGTTAATGTATTGAGAAGTAGAGTTAATCTCTACTTGAGTTGTATGATCTTATTCTTAGGAGGTTGTTTGAGAGTTGGATTTATGAGATCTTTGTTTGGTGTGTTGTTGAGATATTTTCTCAACCTATATTTTGTATTTAGAGTAAGTTAGATTTGATAACAATCTATGCACTCTATATAATAGAGTCCAAATGTAAAAAGCAATTAATTATTTTGTATGTAATACTCCACTCTCTTGTTTTAATATGGTATCAGAGCAGGACTAGGCATAACTCCCTGGCTAGAGTGCCCAGAAACATGAGGAGAGTAAAATACATAGTTTTGAGAGTTGATTGATATTATAATATGTCTGCAAGTGATTTGTGAGCATTGTCTCACTTGTGAAAGTATGAGAGCGTGATTCTTTGTATGAGAGCTTTGTTGATGTGTTTCTCTGATTTTTAACTTCCTTCTATGGATAGGATAGACACCAATGAAAAATCCAAATTTCATTTGAAGGAGAAGCCATGAGAGTTGTGTGTGTATTTGAAGCGAATAATTGATGTTGTTAAATATTCTTTGGGTTTTGGAGAGCATGTCTCAGTCGATATTCGATCGCGAGGTTCATATTTGAACCAACGAAGGATATAGTTGTCACATTGCTATCACATGATATTTGTGTCACATTGCGATGACATGATATTTGCATCACATTATGATGAGGAGGCCATGTTCGTCACAACGTGAAAACAATGCTATGTTTGTCTCATTGCGATGACAATGCTATGGTCATCGCATTGCAATGAGGTGATATTTGTGTCACATTGTGATGAGATGATATTTACATCACATTGCGATGACATAATATTTGTGTCACATTGCAACATTATATGTTTGTCACGTCGCAACACATTATGTGTTGCAACATTTGTGTCACATTGCAACATGTTCATCACATTGCAACACATTAAATTTTCATGCAAGATAATATGTTCATCATATTGCGTCACATTGCAACATTATATGTTCATCATATTGCATCACATTGCAACATTACTATGTTCGTCATGTTGCAACAACTGTTTTTGTTTGTAGTACATAGAAGGAAACTTAGAATCATGCTTCTTCTCATGACATTGATAACAAATCATCTTTGAATTTGTAGATGGTGAATTATACTTGTTATAAGGACATTAACAGTAAATATATTTGATATTTGTCACATTGTGACGATGAGGCCATATTCATCACAATGTGACGACAAGGATATAGTTGTCACATTGCTATCACATGATATTTGCATCACATTGCGATGACATGATACTTTCATCACATTATGATGAGGAGGCCATGTTCGTCACAATGTGCCAAAAATGCTATGTTTGTCACATTGCGATGACAATGTTATGGTCATCGCATTGCAATGACATGATATTTGTGTCACATTGTGATGAGAGGATATTTGCATTGCATTGTGATGACATGATATTTGCGTCACATTGGAACATTATATGTTTGTAACATCACATTATACTTGATTTATAAATGCAACAAATATAACAAATATAAAAAATATACTACATTATATGTTTGTCACATAACATTCATAAATGCAAGGAAGTTCAGAACATTAAATCTCATTGATTGATTTGAGTGTAAGACTAAGAATATTCCAGCATCTTTCATTGTAGACCATAAGATTGTAATTTGCAACTAAAAGGCTCATTAAACCATCGATTCCAATAGGGGGACACCTATCGGCATAATTAGTCATCTAAACGTGGCAATCATATGGCTAGATAGTAATTTTTTAATATGATTAGGTAAATGTAAAAACATAAATAGATTAATGGATGAATTTATAAATGCAAGGGAGTTATGAGGATTAAATCTTATTCATTGATTTGGGAGGACGAACAAGAATATCTCAACATCTTCAATTGCTATCCATAAGATTAAGATTTGCAATTAAAAGATGATTAATTGCACTCATTTCCAATAGGTATACAGACCTAATAATATATACTAGCACAACCACATAATTGTGGTTGATGAACACCCATAGGGGTATTTCATTTACAAACCTTAATTAACGTTTATGCTAGACTTAAGGTTTGTAAATTAAATAGGTTTATTGGCTTTCTATTAACCACAATTAGGGTTTGTAAATTAAATAGGCTTATTGGCCTTGAATCTTCCTCAGTTTCACTAACTTACTAACTTAGTATTTATTTAATGAGACAACCATTTTTCAAAAAAAAAAAAAACTCATTAGGATTGTCTAAGAATTTCAGAATCTAAACCTAGTTTGAAGTTTTAATCAATAAACTATAATTAGATTATTTACTTACATTTTGACAAAAACTCCGCATATTTCATGTCGAATCCCAGTATGAAGTTGATCCTGGGAACAAATATTCCTCCAACACGTACCCTACCCACACTCCCACAAGCAGATCCCACAAATCCAATAATCGTAGCCATGACGATCCTCCAACTAGATGTCAATTCATGCATCATGAAAAAACCCAAATCAATACTTAAAATCCAAGTTGAAAATGATGCATATTAGGTCCTAGATTTTATAATTCAAGATCGCCATTGCCATAAAATACAACATGGCATTAATATGAAACATGGCCATAACTTTAAGAGCTTAGGACAAACGTGGCGGCAGGCAATGGCACACTTGACATTCCACAAATACTAAAGCATGCTTCCAATATGAAACATGCTATCTGTGGTTGAGGAATTGTGTGGTAATAATCCAAACTTGGTATAGATGGTAATAATCTAAAAGTGTAGATATTAAAAGACATTAAAAGGTTACATAAATATTAATTTTGTTAATCATTTAAATTTTGCAATTATATGGTTAGTTAGTAAGTTTTTAATATGATTACCTAAATGTAAAAAAAATAAAAATTGATGCATTTATAAATGCAAGGAAGTTATATAGATAAAATTCTACTCATTGATTTGGGAGGACGATCAAGAATATAAAAAAATTTAGATTACAATGATACATTTTAAATCTTATTTAAATAAAATTGAAAGTCAATCCAAAACAACTTTAATCCAGAATAATGTTGCTCTTATTGCAACAACTATAATATGTAAATTACTAATTTAATTTGTTTTAATAATTATATGAATATATTTAACACAATATTGAAATTTTAATATTCATAAAAATTCAATTAGAAAATGTTAACAAAATTGAAAATACATATATAAAATTTTAACTTTTTCTAAAATTAAACTTTACATAGCAACAAGAGACTGGACCAAATGCTTTCCATGGATAGGATATTGATTTATTAGACTTTCATGTATTTCATGGATAGGATAAATATTAGACTTTCATGTTTATTATCCGCTTGAAGAAAAACATATATGCATTAAAAGTTTTTAATATCCATAGTTATGAAGTGAGTATTATTAAGTTTTTTTACTTAAATAATTTTTAAAATAACATTTAGTATTGTTTAGTCTTTTTTTTTATAATGATATTTTAAATAAATATAATGAAAATATTTGTAATAATAGAATAAAAATATTTACATTTTAATTTAATACAATTTTAATTTAAATCTCTCTATTTAGGAAACTTGTGTCCAAGCTTTCATTTTTTTTTTATGTTGAAGCTCCCAAAAAGCTCCCAAGTTCCCAAAAGAGTTCCTAGTCACATGAGTTTAGTATCACTTCCCGAACTCTCATAACATAGTGAATGAGTTTTAGAGGGATGATTAAATTTATGATATTGCAAAGTCTTCAATTTTTATGATTGAAAGGTTTTTTTAGTTTCCAAGTGATTCTATTAGAGAAAATTTTGGAGTATATTATTATTTTATTTTGAAGATGATATCCAAGATAAAATTTAAAATTTTCATAGCTAAGTAGGTTAACAACAATGTTTAAAGTCATTACAACAATATACATGTTAAAAATTCAATATGTCACTTGTGAAAATTAAATTTTGATGGAGAAGATAACAATCATTCTTACCAATCCTTGACTTAAACCGAACCACTACCTAAACTAAATCCAATTTACATGGTGAAAGATTTATTGCATTCTAAATTTAGACTATTAATTACTTGATTAATTGCTTTGTTAATTAATATTAATATAAATAAATAAATCAATGGTCTTAATCGTATGCAGGAAATGAAGTGCCCAGATTTAATTGCTGGAATGACATTGTTTTGAGAGTCATGTGTGGATACTTTGGATCTTCCAGGTATTTGGATTCACTGTTTATGGTCTTATTGTTACTCTGTACATTGTCTAGTATCTCTTAAGAGACGTTTGCTTTGGAAAATAACTTGAAATACAGGCTGCTAGCATGACAGCGTTGACATGTATGATAATTTTATAATTTAATACCAAAGTTTAAAATATGATTTAACATTAAATCTAACTGTGAAATGGAAATTGTTTTGTAGAATTTATTGATATGATTTAATATCAACTCTATATGTGAAATGGAAATTGTTTTGTCATGTTTTAAGGTAGTTTTTTTCTTACTTTTAAGGACTTTCCATTATTACACTCTAGTTCGATTCCCAAGAACATAGAAATTTGAAAGAAGGGTCGATATTCGATGTCTTAGCGTTAAGAATTTATGAGAGTGGCCAACTCTACATTATGCTACAGAATTTGAGATGTTTTATAATAATTAATCAACTTTATAATAATAACTCTCATACTATCAACACTCGAGCTATTCACATCATCAAATTGAAATCTAGGTACTTCTAGGAAGATGGGAGCACCCTCAACTCTTTCAAATAGTGAAAAGTTTTGCAAACCAAGGCATTAATCATTTTTATCCATAATATGTTTTTCGAGAATATTTTTTTATTGTATTATATTTAATGGTAAATCATCAATGATCTTTATATGATGTATCATGTTAGAATATATAATTCCTACTTATTTAATATGCTTGTTAATGTATTGAGAAGTAGAGTTAATCTCTACTTGAGAGTTATATGATCTTATTTTTAGGAGGTCGTTTGAGAATTGGATTTATGAGATCTTTGTTTGGTGTGTTGTTGAGATATTTTCTCAATCTATATTCTGTATTTAGAGTAAGTTAGATCTGATAACAATCCATGTACTCTATATAATAGAGTCCAAATGTAAAAAACAATAAATTATTTTGTATGTAATACTCCACTCTCTTGTTTTAATATGGAATCAGAGTGGGACTAAGCATAACTCCCTAGCTAGAGTGCCCATAAACATGAGGAGAGTAGAATACATAGTTTTGAGAGTTGATTGTTATTATAATATGTCTACAAGTGATTTGTGAGCATCGTCTCACTTGTGAAAGTATGAGAGCTTTGTTGTGATTCTTTGTATGAGAGCTTTGTTGATGTGTTTCTCTGATTTTTAACTTCCTTCTGTGGATAGGATAGATACCATTGAAAAATCCAAATTTCATTTGAAGGAGAAGCCATGGGAGTTGCGTGTGTATTTGAATCGAATAATTGATGTTGTTAAATATTCTTTGGGTTTTGGAGAGCACGTCTCAATCGATATTCGATCGCGAGGCTCATATTTGCACAAACGAAGGACTTCAATCCCCCACAACGCGACACCAAAACTACGGTCTTTGTCCGAGTAAAGAAGTCGTCCCACCATCGCCAGGCCTTTCAGGGAGTTTCTCTTACACAATACCAACTTCAAAGGAAACCAAGCTCTAGCGTACTGGGGCGACTTTACTTTTCGTCATAAACCGCCCTGCTTTTATTACCATAATAAACCTTTAATATTGACATCGATTATTACCATCCGGGTTCAATTCGTGTGGAGTCTTTGATGAATGGGAGTAATATGTGAGTGATTTACATATTTGGGGATGTCGCTCTATATTGCTCACGAAGCTTCAAAGCTATGGGGGAGGATAACTATGTAAACTATGGTAGAGTGGCCCCTCCTGATGGAAAAATGGAAGTTCATGTTATTGGGCCTTGTATGTCAATATCTTCATCATCTGTTGTTCATAGGATCGTACGAAAGCCTCGATTGGAGTCTATTGGCCCTGCATTGTAATTTTGTACCCTACACCTCAAAGTTTTGGTCCAAGTTGTATTGTCTAGTCATAGGTAAGTTAGTTCTCCATGTTTGTTGTAAGCTTTTCTATTCATGCATATGTGTTGTGGTGCAGACTCACACATAATTATCCCTCTTATGCTTAGAGAGGATGTGGCATCAAGTTATGGAATAAACCACTTAGATAGGTACTAGGGTGACAAGTGGAATCATATCTAAGTTTGATATTGAGTCGAAGAAATTGAATCTTCGATTAAAGGGGGGGAATGTGAGATGGATTTATCTCGGAATGTGATGGAACAAGTTATGATTAAGAGAGAGCCTAATACATTGATGAACCATGTGGGTGAAAATTATTCCTATAGAACTGGTGAGTACAATGGTTGGTACCCATGTATCTCGGTATATGGATTTCTTTTTATATGGATGTCAAAAATCAGATACAGGTACAAGAGGAAGAAAAAGAAAGTGCTAAAGATTGAAGCCCTCACAATGATGAAGATATGACCACCTAGATATTTAGATAAGCACTGATTAAGAAAGAGTGTTGGAATATATAATTCCTATTGATCTAATATGTTTTCTAATGTATTGAGAAGTAGAGTCAATCTCTACTTGCATTGTGTGATTTTATTCTTAGGAGGTTGTTTGAGAGTTGGATTTGTGAGATCCTTGTTTGGTGTCTCTCAATCTATCCTTATGTATTTAGAATAAGTTAGATCTCATAACAACCTATGCACTCTATATAATAGATTCCAAATGTAAAGAGTATTGATGTATTATGTAATTAATTATTTTGTGTGTAATACTCCATTCTCCTGTTTTATTATACCATAGGTTAGTGAATCCATTGGAATCGTGTTTCCCTCACTATTTGTTGTCCATGATAAAACTATTTTAACCATTAAAAACTAGTAGAAATTCAGTATCCATTATTACACCGTATTTTTCCCTTTTGTTTTTTTGTTTGGCTATCCATGTAGACTATCTTGGCATATGAGTCGAGGCTATGGCTAACCCCATTAATATTCAATATCCCAAGACAATAAGAAAATAGTGTCATTGACCACTTACTCATATTCTTAATTAATGACCTATGATTCATATGTGCTCAATCAATGAATCATATGCATTCTACAAATGTCCTTAGTTACACAAGCAAAATAATCAATTGCCTTCCAGTCCCTTTTAGATTCGATTTATTTATTTGTTTTTTTCTTTGGTTGTCCATGTAGACTATATTGGCATACGAGTCCACGCTATGGCTAACCCATTAATCTTCAATCTCCCCAGGACAATAAGACAAGATTAGTTGAATGGTGTCATTGACCAATTACTCATGTTCTCAATCAATGACCAATGATTCATATGTGCTCAATCAATGACTTATATGCATTCTACCAATGAAAAATTAGCATTAATATATGAATGATATGACTCGAACTAATGTGTTGTATTTTTTTTCCTTTTACACATTTTTAATGTTGGCTTGTTGTAGTTTTTTCATTTATTTTTGTATTATTGCATTGGAAGCTTGGGTGTTTAATTAACATGAAATTATGTGTGGAGTTCAAACATATTGGCATTGATTATTGAAGTACATATGTAAATAGCATGAAAAAACACTATATTAAAATTGAATGGAAGTAAGGAATGGAAATGGTGAGAAACATTAAAACATTTCCATGTACAAATGCATATACGAAAAAAGAGAATGAAGATTAGGGGAAATAGATACCTCTCTAATATCTTAAAAAAATATTAGATATGACTTGCCTTAACCTTTTTAAGAATATTATATATGATTTACTTAACCCTAGTATAGAGAATATGAGAGCATATGAGGATTGTTTCGAAAATACTAAATGAAACAAAGGGGGTTGTCAAATATGGATTGCCTACCTCGGTAGAAGAGTTTTACTTAAATATTAAATGGAATCGAATTTGAACTTGTTCCCAAATAAATCCTTGATCAATAATAATCTATATGTCAAATAAATTTTCCAAAGATTAATAAGTCTTATTTATTAATTGTTTCAACACTTGTGATCACTAATCTCTTGACATATTTGGTAGTTTGATATGTGAACATATCTCAAGCAATTTCATTTGACATGTATCATACTTATGGGTATACTTATGGATGAGTGGTCTAAGGGATCATATTTAGGCTTTGGTTTATATAAGGGCATACGTTCAAATCTTGTAGCTTTCAATAACTATATTGATTAGTAATCATATGAATTGTTCATATAACTTAAGTCTTAAGTCTTAATTAAAAATCGATCAAGAACTTCACACCTACCCATCCACAATTTTGTATCCCTACCATGACAAAGCTCTTGCAATATCATAAGGTAATCCAAGTTTTTGGGCATTGAAGGTTTTGTGAGATTCTTTCTAAATACAACCACAACGTTGAGCAATTATGAAAATAAATGGATGAACCATTGGAAGTTTATGACGCTTGAAGATATCAAGTGATTAATGGCAATGATCCTTGTTGTTTATGGACAATGAAATCCATGGCATTTGTAGTAGTGGTTCCTTCACTTTGAATTGATCCATTACTTGCCTTCAAAAAATGATAGATCACAATATCAATCCTATAAAAACAAGAGTTTTCTTTTGTGGATTTTTTCCCATGTATTTCAACTAAAAGTAACAAAGTAACAATGTCTATGGGTTAGTGGTTGGGATGGGATGTCACCTTGCAAATAGAATAGAGCTCTTGTGTGTGTGACAATGTTGTTTGAATTTTCAAAGTTGGTTTTTTCTTTCATCACATGGACTCAATACATGTCTAACAAACCAAAAAGGTTTAAATGGCTTTGAATATGAAAATTTATTCTTTAATATATATTTTCATATACACCTTGTGAGTGGGCCTAATGGTTAAAAACATGTGTTTCCTCCTAAGATATCACAAGTTCAAATATCCCATAAAGAAGGGATCTCATACACCAATTTGGTTGATGGAAGTCCTCATCTCTCTTTACATATAAAAAATGTGTGTAGTGATTTGAAGCACCATCAGTATCCTTAATACAATTCTCCATGCATACATGTTCCATCGATTTCCATGCTTTAGGTTTTCTTCAAACTATACATGTCAAAGGGATTGCAACCTCGGTCATTTCCTCAGATTGAGCCCTTGCTTTCTAAGAGCATAGAAATAGGAAGAATGTTGATGTGGTTGAAACAATCGAAGAAAACGTCAAAACCAACAAACTACTAGAAAATTACACCTGCTTCTTGTATCTCTACTCATTCATATTTTGATAAGGAACAATAAATGCAACCAAAGGACGACTTGGGACCTCATAGGGAAAAACATATAACATTCCCAAATTCAAAAGGAACTCGATGAAGAGTATCGATTGTTGTAAACACTTTTCGAATCCTATTATGCAAAAATGGTATTGTGTAACTAATTTAACATTTTATCTCCTCACACAACTTAACATTTAAGTCCTTATTATTCCCATTCTTTTTTTCCTCCCCACTGATAAACAACAACAGTAGTGACAAGAAAAACAATGCAACCAAAGCATTAATTGGTAAGTTTTCTCTGGATTGAATCAAGCAGGGCTCTACATCTCCCACAAGCATAGTAGATGGGCTCCAACAATATCCTAGACCAAATGCACAAGGAAACTGCAACCATGGACAATTAGATTATATTATTTTGGATCTAGGGACGAGATCTCTAGCTATGGTTAAACTATGGTGATCTTGTGAAAAAGTGTGAAAAAACCAAGTGAACAAAATGTTGTCAATGCTTTTACAAAATTGTGTTGGGCTTGTCTTGACTTAGAAGACTAGGTATTCCATTGTATCTTAAGGTATTCCATTATATCTTATTATATTGTGTAAGATACTAATGTGGATGATAATGAAGATTCCATACCTCTCATAAAACTTGCCCTAAACATTGAATTGATGAAGTTTATAAAATTCTTTATAGGTCACTTTAATGTTTTAGACAAAGTTTGATAATGACATGGAAAATAAATTTTATTAGGAAATCAACCATTTAATTCAATTTGTATAGATATTATAAGTGCAAAATAGTTTAACTATTCTATCTTTTATATCTATCTATATCTATCTATATATATATATATATATATATAACTAAAATAAAATAAATAATAAAAATAAAACAATTAGAAAACTCCTATGAATGAACCAAACACTCAACTTTCTTGATCTGATACGGACACCCATATCACCATTCAAAAGGCCATACAGATCGAGCAGGCACATAATCAAGTGGGAGGTACATATAAAGTTGGGCTTGAACTTGAACTGGAGGTAATCTAACCAACACTTTTGGTCTTACTTAATTTGGAGATCTGTTATGAAGAAGTTATGACGTTTTTACCCGAAACACCTGTTTTAGACTAGTTTCAAGACTAGCCACAAACCCTAATTTCCACGGAGTGTAACTCCAAAACTACAACAACCCACAAGTTTAAATTCGTACCACAACTACTTGGATATGTTTTCTCAATGGCCTATCAATTTCACGGTCTGAATCATTCTATAAAAAAAATTATTGCGAAAATGGTGAGATGACTTGTAAATAACATGCCTTAGAAAGCATCATCAAAAGAATTTATCCTCCCTTGAATTTCGTCCTTCTTTACTTCACCTTCTCTCTGAAATTCGGCTTAGATATCATTTGGTTACCTCATTCACCTGTAGATATTCAATATGCTCAAGTGTGATATAAAATGAGAGAGCCTTGCCTCTTATTTATACTTTCATGTAGCTTCCTCAAGGGGTTACCTTTTGATTATCTTAACCCACTTTCCTTATTTTAGGGTTAACCAACTTATAACCACTTGTCCAATTAGTAATTTATCCATTAAATTTATTATTTAAATAATTTATTTTTTATCCACTTTGAATTATAGTACACTCATCACTTCACTTTACCTCAATGGGTTACCTTCTAACCATCTTAAACTACTTTCCTTATTTTACAGCTAACCCACTTCTAACCAATTGTCAACTTAGTAATTTCTCCATTAAATTTATTATTTAAATAATTTATGTTGTATTCACTTTGAATTATAGTACAATCATCACTTCACTTTATTATTTACCTTCTAAAAATCTCTTAAACCACTTTGACTACTTTGACCTTTTGGGGCTTCTAGATGACTCATGAAG
The DNA here is from genome assembly GCA_009831015.1 of Picea engelmannii. Taxonomy (NCBI): domain Eukaryota; kingdom Viridiplantae; phylum Streptophyta; class Pinopsida; order Pinales; family Pinaceae; genus Picea; species Picea engelmannii. The sequence goes on from ML780096.1 coordinate 262,051, forward strand.
GTTCTCCAACTTCACATGGCCATAACTCTCTAACCGTGAGGAGTTATGTGACGTTCCACATACCACTGGAAATGACATGACATGTACTATCCATATATAATAGTATTCCCTTCAAATATATAAAAACTCATACCATTATACATCAAACAAACTTGGGTCCATTACCTAAACATGGGTTCTCCAACTTTTCATGGCCATAACTCTCTAACCGTGAGGAATTATGTGACATTCCACATACCACTGGAAATGAAATGAAATCTAATATCCATATAGAATAGTCTTATTTTAAAATATATTAAAACTCATACCATTATCCATGAAACAACCTTCGATCCATTACCCAAACCTTTGTGCTACCGAAATTCGCTATCGGACTTTCTCCAAGGGTTGACATCAATCAATGAGGGTTGAAATCAATCTAAAATATCACTCTCCAATGTTTAATATCAATGACAACCAAAAAACCATACCATCTATCTATAACCCTAAGCCAATTGTCTGACAATCTCCCCCTTTGGCATTCATGGCAACACCAAGCTTGATGGGAACACTTAGTTATGATAAAATTCATGCTTATACTCTTCATCATTGTTTCTATATCTCCCCCTTTGATATCAATGGAAAAGGGTATCTCCCTTTGGGGATGCTCCCCCTGACTGAACTCTCCTTGGGGTTTCTTCCCCTGTCTACATGCCTTTGATTTTTCTTTGTGTTTATAAGCCTTTGATTACTCTCTTTCCCTTCATATGAATAATATCTCCCCCTTTGAAAAAGGGTATCACTATGAAGTCATATCTCTCATTCTTCCCTTGTGACAATTGCTCCCCTTGGAAACATGCCTCTATGCCCTCTCTCAAAGAATTTACCTTTGCATCTGATAAATCTCTCTCCCTTTGTCCTATTTATGGTGCTTCCTCATGTACATCTAAGAAATATAAGATAAGCATTCAAAATTATTCATTTTGGAGTAGAAATTACTCCTAGTCTCTGGTGAAGATACTCAAGGGCTTCCTGTGGAAGTAGTTTTGTAAATATGTATGCCACTTGTTATTTTGTTCCCACATATTCAACTCTGATGTTCTTCTTTGCAACCTATTCCTGTAGAAAGTGATAATTGATTGGAATGTTCTTCGTCTTGGAGTGCATCACCGGGTTTTTTGAGATATGGATGGCACTTGTATTATCACAATAGATTGGAATGGGCTCATCATAATAAACATGTATATCTGTCAAAGATTGTTTCATCCATAGAACATGTGTACAACATGATGCTACTGCAATTTACTCTGCCTCAGTTGTAGATAAGGATATCGATGATTGTTTATTGATTAGCCAAGATAATAAACACTCACCCAAGTAGAACGATGCTCCACTAGTGCTTCGTTGGTCATCAATGCAACCTGCCCAATTTTCATTTGTGTAGGCAATAAGTGATAGATCATTTCCTTTTGGATACCATAATCCAAACTCTTATGTTCTTTTGAGATGTCTGAAAATCCTCTTCACTGATAATACATGTGATTCCTTTGGTGTTCCTTGAAATCGTGCCACCTGTCCAACTGCCTACATTACATTTGGTCTGGATGTTGTCACATATAGTAAGCTACCAATCATTGACTTGTATTTCCTCTGGTCTGTAGACTTTAAATCGTCATCTTTTCTCAACTTGCAACTAGTTTGCATAGGAGTGGTAACTGGTTTGCAATCTTCCATTCCAAACCTCTTTAGCATTTCTCTGATATACTTAGTTTGAGAAATAAAAATTCCTTGGTTTCTTTGACATATCTAAAGACCCAAAAAGAAGGATAGTTCTAAAAGTAATGGCATTTCAAATTCACTCTGCATATCCTTTGCAAATTTCTGGCCTAACCTTTCATTAGTAATTCCAAAACAATATCATCAACATAAATTTCAATTAATAAAATATTACCTTGAGTTACCTTGATGTAGAGGTTGTTGTTTGCACTTCATTTCCATAGTTCGTAGGGAGTTTTGTCATTGTTTTTTCTGAGAATTACTCTATTTTGAATGTGAAATGATGTATGCATTGCATGTGTCCAAACAATATCTGTCAATTTGGAATCCATTAGCATTGTTCGAGCCATTTCCTGTGTAATTATCATCCATTATGATAATGTCCCTTTGTCTCTGAACCACTCTCTGAACCAATCTATGAATCCATGATCTCTTCCACTATCATATATCTATCCCAACCTGTTAAGTGTTCTTACGAATCCATCTCTGTCCATACTTTACAAGACTCTACTTGTGTAATTGTCCATAATGTTGACCCATTTATCACTATACTATCATGAACTCTTGATTAATATATCAAACTGTACTTCTTCTAACTGATTTCTCTGAATCTGTCTTCTCAAACTTTGCAAGTTGCTCGAAGGATGGTTCTTTGGTCTATCACAGCTATCGCATAGACTCCCCCTGTCTAATATTCATATTGCTTGGGAGTCTCTAAGTCGGATGGCTCAGAACAATTCCTGCTCTGATGTGTATTCATCTTCATCTTCATTGGTAGATTCATCATCATATTCATTGGTAGATTCATTATCTCTTTGAGCTTTGAATTCTTTATTTTTTTCTGTGGATTCATCTTTCACTACAATACCTGAAAGTGTAACAACCCCTTCGTTACGGCTATGGGCGAAGCAATTTTTTATTTTTTATTTTTTTAGAATTAAGAGGAAAGAAGGCGACGACGACAATATTTTAACCACACCACAGACGACGAACACAAGCACGCTTTCCAGGAAACAACCAACTATGAATCCACTCACGGGAACAAGGAAACTGGGTGAGACATGTGTAGGACAAAAAGGACGAATGACTACCCGCCCGATGCAAACAAGACATGCCTACAAGTTAAGCAACAACTTCCCCTTCCCGACACAACGACGTTGACGATCAAGACTAGAACCTCCAGGTGCACGAACCAAATGCATGACGGCGTTCCACCCATGCACCCAAGCAACTTACCATGCTCGACTACACTCACACAACATGCACCGACTCCGACCAGGTTCTCGTTTTCCACTATCCCATAGGGCATGCCATGATCCCCTCATCAGGAATCATGTCGTCCCCAGGTGACACCACATATCTCATCTGGATCGAGGACTCTAGATAAATATGACGCGCTAGAAACTAAATACCGAAAGGAAAACCACACCCATACCCCAACAACAGGTCGACGAAACGCCAGAGGATGAAGACAAGGGATGACACAATCCAATACACGACATCGTCCACGACCCAACCAATCACCCAGTCTAAACTAGTCAAAGATTACAATCTATTTTAACATGGTTCCATTCTAAATGGGGCACGTCAAAATTACAATTGGTCAATAATGCACCCGCTAATTTAACGTTAATACAATCAATCTTGCAAGTCTAAGTAATCAATACTTAAAACTATAATTATAAATACCATCTAACCTCAATTATAAGCAAGTCTAAAATTGGCAATCTAGTCTTTACTCCCCAATCTAATTTTAATCATTATTACAACCTAAATGGACAATGCTATAATAATCCAAAATCTCCATCCAACTAGCCATTAACTTAAATAACAAGATTAATAATATTAATGTAGAATGATACCATTATAACACTTATGAACAATTAAATCTCAACATGTAGTCTAGCTATATTGACCGAACTAACAATGCTAGCTATCTACTATCATTGAGAAGGAAATTTCTAACTATTAACATCGTTGTAGCAATTTAACAAGGCAATTAACATAGCAGTTACTTAACTATTAATATAGCAGTTAACAAGGCAATTAACATAATGATTAACATAACAATTAATTTAGCAATAACAAGATAATTTACATGACTATTGTCATAACAAGTAATATAGCAATATCAAGGCAATTAAAATGTTAGTTAACATACAATTAATATAATAGTAACAAAGAAATTTACATGACTATTAACATAACAATTAATAGCGCAATAACAAGGTGATTTACAAAACTGTTAACCATTTAACTCGTTGTGGCATTTAATCAATAAGAAGGAATTTGTTGATCATTAACATTGTTGTAGCAATTGTTCTCGCAATTAATAAGGAAAATAATATAGAATTTATTATTGCAATTAACATGGTAATCAACAAGGCTAGTAACATTGTTGTGGTAATTAAAGTTTGGTAGTGAGAACGTTGGGTATGCACTCAAAGTGAAGGAGAATAAAAAGGACAATACAAAACTGTAGAAGGACCAACTCGTGGTCATTCAACAACAACTCAACCAACATTTAAGGCAATTTTGTGCCCATTCCAGAAAATGCAGTCATCATTAGAAATAGAAAATTTGTGTCCCTTCAACAACGAACTCATTCAATCATTTTTATGGAAAATTCGTGGTCATTCCGGCAACAATAGTCAACAATTTAAATGGGAAATTTGTGGTGATTTAACAACAACTCAGTCATTTTTTAAAGACAAAATGTTGTTCCACTAAGATGCAACACGTAGTAAACCAAATACCCAATATGCTACACAATAAGGGGCAACGTGGCCATGCAACATCAACACATGGTCAACAATTTAGGGGAAAACGCAGTGCAATCAACAACAAAACTCAATCCCCTTTAAGGGAAAATCATAACCACTCAATCAACAACGCAGTCAGCCAATTATGCCACACAAATGAGGGGACATAACGCTGTTACACCATTTAAATCCCCAACAGTTAGCAGGAGCTCCTTCAATCGTTGCATTCAATAATTTTGTGGTAAATTACAGGGAAAACACAGACATCATCTTAATGGCAATTTATTGGTCAACCAAAAAACACAGACCTTCTTTTAATGGAAAATTTCTTGGACATTAACAGGGAAAACACAAACATTCTTTTACTAGCAATTTCTTGGTTAATAACAGGGAAAACGAAGACATTATTTTACTGGAAATTCTTGGTCAATTATAGGGAAAATGCACACATTCTTTTACTAGCAATTTTTTGGTTAATAACAGGGAAAACACAAGCATTATTTTACTGGAAATTCTTGGTCAATTACAGGGAAAACGCAGACATTCTTTTACTATAAATTAGTCATGCCAAAAGCACCAGAAGGGAACCACAATGCTTTCTTTATTTAAAAGAAAAAAAAAACTGGGAAAAATGAACCAGACTGGAAATTACATTGTCGCCAACATTTAAAAGGAAAATTGTTGGCAACAAAATTATGAGCTCAGAGATAAACTATCCATCAATATAAAACACAAGGTTAAATGTACCCATCAATGCACCATAACGCAGAGTTAAATTGTTCATCAAACACAAAGTAAGTTTATCCCTCCATGCATAAAAATGCAATAAAAAATGTAAAAACGTAGAGCACAGTAAGAGAAACACAAAGATCCAAAGGAAAAGTCATTGAAATGACCGCAGAGGTTTTATTAGCCCAAGTGTGGAGAAAATCCAAGGTTAGCCCTTAAGTCACGGAGACAAAAACAAGCGCAAAGATAACCCAAAAAGGACGCAAGGGAATCCATACTCAGAGGTACTTTTCCTAGAAGGCGCAAGACAACAATCAACCAAGGACAACAACGAAGGTAGATGGCTGACAGGAAAGTCCTTCGATCATCATCCACACATAGAAAAGAAGGGCGTTAAGATCTATAGGTCTATTAACGTTGAAGCGATGACCATAGATCAGGCTCCTAACCGACTGCTCAGGCGAGGAATAATGAGCTAGGGACGAAAGGAAAAAAAAACCACAATCATCACAAATCAATACACCTAAGGGAGATCAAGACATGCCGAGAGTCGAAGGCCATGGTACTCAATCAATCATCGAGCTAAGGGCTATGGAAAAATTCAGTCATCAACTAGAATGAAAGACAATCATTATACTTACCCAATTAAACATGCATATCTGAAAGCATAAATCATACTAACAATCTACCATGCAAAAAATAAAGGAAGTGTATTGTTGCCCAATCGCCCGCTCTGAGTTGATGTCTCGTTCGCTCCATGCACTCTTGCTTGCCGACCGATGAGACTTCATCGGTACCTCCCAGCCAAGACTAGGTGTACTCTTCTTCCCCCTTATCCCCTCGAGCCGCAAAGGGGCCACACACACTATCCAGAGAATAAGCTAGCTCCCATCTCGCCTCGCAAGGCCGAGCTACCACTCCTCACCGAGCTGGGTATCCCAACTCCCACAAGCTAAGTCATTCAAGTAGAGATTTTTGTAGCATAACGTTACACAAACAAAAGAGAGAGATCCATCATCATTTTACTCCCTCCATTATATAGAGTTTCGAAGTCCCTTACTTTCCCAAATCCCATTTTATGTAATGTTTAATAAATTAATTCATAAAAATTCCTCCCTGTACATGTGTCACCCATCCCCTTCATTCCTCCAAAAACTAATTTCTTTAATTAATTAATTAATTACCCTTATTTCCCCCACCCACCTAGAGTCACTCCTAGAATCGCTCCTAGGTGTCCCCAAATTACCTTATAGGTTTTAATGATTTTCCCCATTATTAATTTACTAGTTCAGTTTAATTTAGAAGGTTCTTTAATGCTAGATACCTTACTAAGTTAGACTTTCTGATTTTTCCTTGTGTTTCCCTTTTCTTTTTATGTTTCTTGTTTTTCCTAGTTTCCTAATTATTTTATATTTCCCTCTTTCCCATTTTTATTTAAACTCAAAAAGGCAAGTGAAGAAAATTACCCCGTTTCCCTTTTTCTTTCTATTGAATAAAATTTTAATTAGCATAATAAGTAAATCAACTATTTCCCTTTTTTAAATTTTATCCCAAAAGATTTTATAAATCAATTTAATTGATTACCCCCTTCTTGTCATAAGATTAATGAAGATTATCATTATTATTTATTATATATATATATATATATATATATATATATAGATAAATTTTTATCACCAGTAAAATTTAGACCTAGACCTTAATTTCCTAGGCTAGGTGACACATTTGTTTTTTAAGGGAAAGGTTTCAAATCTTCCTTAACACTTTATTTGTCCTAAAGCCATCTAGGTTTATCCAATTATTAATTAACCACGCAACGCACCCTTCAGGACGCACTACGTGCTCCAAGGGTTCCACTCACCTCTTTCCATTTTTCTTACGCGACGTGCCCTTCAGGACGCACCACGTGCTCCAAAAGTGCCACTTGCCTCTTTCCATTTTTCTTGTGCGATGTGCCCTTCAGGATGCACCACGTGCTCCAAGGATTCCACTCGTCTATTGACTGACTTGGTAGACATCAAAAACCCCTGTAGTCGATACTCCACTAGGTGATCTTGTGGGAGACTAAGGGCCTCTAAGGAATAAGGCCCCTACCTTATTGCGTGCCCCTTAGAATCATTGTGAATGACTGTTGCAGTTGGCCCTCACGACATCGTGGGTCTTCTCGAACTAGGTAATCATTAACCTACAGTTCGAGCCACGGCGGGAGTGCTAGTAGGCTGTGGCAGGGATGTTATCCACACCTCTCCCTCAACATATCTGGTATTCATGCATGACCCCTCTAATCCACATGTGAGTCTGGTCGACAAGTTATCGTCATCCTGCATCATCAATGAATTGTGTCAGAAATATATCCATGTCATATTATCTAATTAGATGCACTAATATCACATATAAAACAATCAAACCCCATTAGTTCACTCCCCGACTCGATCCAAAGTCCAAGGGGTTCCATCGATGCCTTTGCATCCTCAAGGTCCGAAATCCTACACACTCAGTAAAACCGAGTCAATAGCACATGTCTATGTCAATGCAGCGAAACAATATGACATCTACTGAAACAAATTTTTTAATAGCATAATAATCTGGATCACTTGCGAGCAAGTGTCCTCAAAGAATGAGTTTTCTCAGTGCACAAGAGCGGGATGTTACATACACCCCCTCTTGGTCTAAACTTTGTCTCGAAGTTTCATAGTATAAGTGCTGAAATAATGTCTATCACAATATCATAAGTCTATCTATCAAACAAAAATGGAAACTGTTGGCGCATATCATATGCGTCCTCCCGGGTCATCGAGTGTGGACTATAGTTGTCCCATTGGACCTTGACCTGATCTACCGTTCGATACTGTAGCTGTCAAATGTGATGATCCAAGATGCGGATCGGCTCACCCGTGAGTGCCCCCTCGTTCGATACCTTCAAGGAACTGATGTCAATAACATGTGTAGGATCACTAATATAATGTCTCAAAACAGATACATGAAAAACATCGTGAATACACCTCAAGGAATCAGGCAAGGCTAGTTGATAGACCACGGGCCCCTTTCTTTCCACAATCTCGAAAGGTCCCATGAACCTAGGAGAGATTTTAGCTCCTTTTCCAAACTTGATCAAACTCTTATGCGGTTTTACCCGCAAGAAGACTCGATCACCGACCTCGTAACTACGGTCAACATGGTTCACATCGACATAAATCTTCTGTCGATCTTGCACTTCTTTAATCCTTTGTCTTATTATTTTCATTTGATCCTCCATTTCTTGGATCTCTTTTGGTCCCACCAGTACCCTATCCTCAAGCCAATCCCAACTCAAAGGCATCTGACATGGTCGCCCGTAAAGAAACTCGAAAGGCGCCATCTTAATGGTGATTTGGTAAATGTTGTTATAAGCAAATTCCACCAGTGGCAAGAATTCTTCCCAATGCTTTTGTTGGTCCATCAAGTACATGCGCAACATGTCCTCCAAGGTTTGGTTGGTTTGTTCGGTCTCCCCATCTGTCTCCGAGTGATACGCAGTACTGAAGTTAAGTTGGGTTCCCAAGGCCTCTTTAAAACTCATCCAAAAACGTCTAGTAAACATCGATCCCTGATCAAATATAATCCTCTTAGGCATGCCATGCAGCCTCACAATATCACTAATGAAAACCCTAGCTATGTCAAGTGCCTCATATGTCGTACGCACATGAATAAAGTGAGAACTCTTCGTTAGAGTGTATACTACTACAAAAACCGAGTCATGTCTCCTTGCTGTCAGTGGAAATCTAACAATAAAATCCATCGAAATAACCTCCCATTTCAATTTCAAAATAGCGTGTGGCTGTATTAATCATGTTGGATGTCTATGTTCAGCCTTTACCTATTGACATTCTAGACATCTGGCCACATAGTTTACTGTGTCTGGCTTCATTCCCTTCCATAAGAATAAGGGTTTAAGGTCTACCCTCATCTTCGTGACTCCTGGGTGAGCCATGTAAACTACTCTATGAGCCTCGCTTAGGATCAAGCTCCTCAACTAGTCATTCGGTGGTACGTAAATCCAATTTTTAAACCTCAACAAACCATCTTCATCAAACATAAATCCTTCAAATCTTGGTACCATCATTGTGTTTTGTCCGATAAAACCCTCGACCTATTTGTACCAGTCATCGTCACGTTGTAAAGTTAGAATATTTTCACGTAGATTCGTTTGAAGAGGCAACACCAAAAATATGCGTGGTCTCCGACTCAATGCATTTTCCACTCGGTTCACTATTCCTTTTATGTAAGTAATCTCAAAGTCATACTCGCTAAGCAATTCTGACCAATGTCGTTGTCGCACGTTCAGGTCGCTTTGCGTAAAGATGTGTTGTAGTCTACAGTGGTCCATCTTTAGTTCAAATTTTCACCCAACAAGGTTGTGTCTCCAAACCTTCAATGCATATATTATGGTTAACAACTCCAAATCGTGCGTCGCGTAGTTCTCCTAATGCCTTCTTAGTTTGCTCGAGATGTAAGCGATCACTCGTCCGTCTTGCATCAATACTCTGCCTAAGCCTTCCTTGGATGCATCAGTGCATACCAAGAAGGTCGCATCCATGTCAGGGACCTTTAGTATCGGTGTTGTTGTCAACATCTCCTTAAGCCTCCGAAATGATTCTGCGCATTTCTCAGTCCAAACAAACTTCTTGTTTTTCTACTGCAATTCCATGATCGGATTTTCTATCTTCGAAAATCCCTCAATGAACCGTTGATAGTATCCTTCTAAACCCATGAATTAAGTACTTCCGGGACGTTCGTCGGTGTAGACCATTCCATAGTAGCCTCGACCTTTCCTAGATCCATAGCGATACCTTCATCGGAGATGACATGCCCTAAGTAGTGAATATTCGATTGATAAAATGAGCACTTGGACAAATTACCATACAATTTTTGTTCTCGCAAACACTGTAGTACCAAGTGTAAGTGCTTTTCATGAGCCTTCGTCGTCCGAGAGTAAATCAAAATATCATCAATGAATACTTGGACGAACTTGTCCAAGTACTCACGGAACACCCCATTCATCAATCTCATGAATACCCCTGGGGAATTTGTCAGTCCAAACGGTAAAACAGTAAACTTGTAATGTCCAAAGCTCATCTTAAAGGTGGTCTTAGGGACATCATCCTCCTTGATACATAACTGGTGATACCCTGATCGCAAATCGATCTTTGAGAACACCGTCGCACCCTTCATCTGATCAAATAGATCATCTATCCTCGGCAATGGATATTGATTCTTGATCGTTGCCTTGTTCAATTGATCGTAGTCAATGAAGATCCTCCATGACCCATCCTTCTTTCGTATGAAAATAATAGGTGCACCCCACGGTGACACGCTTAGACATATCAGTCCCAGGTCCAACAACTCCTTCAGTTACATTCTCAACTCCTGTAACTTCGGGGTAGACATCTGATAAGGTGTTCTAGCTATCGATTCAGTCCCCGATTTTAGGTCTATAGTAAACTCCAATTCCCTCTTCGACGGCATCCCAGGTAACTCCTCCAGAAAGACGTCTGCAAACTCTCTCACCAGAGGAAGGTGTTCTAGACCTTTAGCTACTCCCTTCTCGTTTAACGCAAGGATCACATAAATCTTACATCCCTTGTGCATGCTCTTATGTAGCTACAAGAAAGAGATGAACCTTAGGGAAACTCCCTAGTTTCCTACTACAATCATGCATATTTGTCCCTCGTCATTGGCCAAGCTCAACCATTTCATCTTACAGTTGAGTATCGCCTCATGTGATTCCAACCAGTCCATACTAATCATGACGTCATAAGATCCTAAGATCATGACGTACAAGTTGGCCCTGGTGACAAAATATCCTAGGTTAATGATACAACCCGTAACCTTTCCTCCAACCTTCTATTTAGCTCCAGAAGTAATCTCTATGAAGCTAACCTCATCCTATTCGACTGCCTTTACCTTAATCATTTTTAGTGCGGAACCAGAAATGAAACTCTCGGTAGCACCGAGATCTATCAAAATACTAAGGGTATTGTCAGCGATGGTACCTGACGTCTCGAGCACAGTCGACTGGTGCTCTTCCTGGCAGTTATTCACCGCTGCATGAATCCGATGGGCCTTGCCCATATCTCCCACGGTAGTGGGTATGGATAATCTAGACGCTCTATTCCTCTCCATAGGGCAGTCGTACTGGTAGTGTGGCTCCCCACATGTCCAGTAGCCCTTCTTCGGTCCCATACTCCTGGTACCCGAAGTAGAAGATGGTGACCCACCAACTTGGAATCTTGGTTTGTTCTATTGAACAGGCCTAAATTGTTTTTGATGTGGTTGACATTGCTACTGATATTGTGGTCCCCAATAAGGTGTATGTTGTTGAGGTGTCGGTCGCCAAGGTGTAATGAAAGTGGATCCCCTCTGGAAGCCATGATATCCCGACATATGTCTTCCTGGTGTCTGATGCTGTTGTGCACTAGATGACACCTACCCTACTGGTATCGTTGGAGTCCTTCTCTGACCCCCGCTGATGAGCTCCTCCTCTGCTATGAGGGCCTTCTGGATGGCATCATGCAAGGTTTGAGGCATCAAAATCCTAACCTTTCCATGTAAGTTTCCAATAAGGCCGAACACGAACCTGTTGACCTAGAGTTTCTCAGTATTAAGATGAGGAGCATACCGAAGCAACTCCATAAAATGGGCCTCGTACTCGGGAACTGTACGACTGCCCTGTTGTAAGGTATTGAACTCGTTGAGATGATGCTCAATGAATTCCTCCAAAAGGTTCCTCTCTTGGAACTGTTCCTCGAACAGTTCCCATGACATGTCTTCGACGAGCATGTTCAGCTGCGGTAGGAGCATCTTCCACCATAGGCGAGCACTCCCCTTTAGTTGAAATACCATGATGCGAACGTTCATGTTGGAGGTATAGTTGTGAAGTGTAAAGAACATCGTGTTAGAAAAACAGGACCGCAGAGCAATAAAATAAAACAAATGCGGAAACAAAATACAGAAGATACACAATACAATAGAGACACAGATTTACGTGGTTCACCCAGTGGGGGCTACATCCACCGGAGAAATTGCCAAGTCCTTCCTTTATTATTATCCAACATATGAAGGGATACAACCTACAACAAACCCGCTGTAACTTCCTCTTCTTTCTCTCACAGTCTCCTATCTCAGAATACAATATTCACCATCAACCATAGTCGCAATACATTTCCCTGATAAAAGAGAGTTTCCTTCTAGGGAAAAAAACCCTAACATAATCTCTACCGTTAGATCTGTGACCTTATAATGAATGGTCCAGATTTACAATGAAATTACAATATACATTTACAAGGCAATTTTTCCTTCAGGGGCTTCCCCCTCTGCAATATCAATATCCATTTACATTTACATTTACCCCCCCTCTGCACTCCCCCGCGTGGAAGAGTGTACATACTTTTGGGGTGTAAATACTTCATGGGGTATAAACATGGCTGAAAGCAAGGACCTCTGAATCAGGAAGATAATCAAGCTCCACAACCAACACATCGCCATATTCTCCAACCATGCCTCAGCGGATTTGCCATCTGGGGGACCAAATAACTTGGGAAATTTGACCTTCTCAAGTTCACAGTGAATGCTACCAGTACCAACCGGAGCGCGCGGTGGACCCCCAGGGGGTGCTGGCGCCCTGGCCTCCTCTCTTCCCAAATGGTTGATCAGTGCCTCAGACATGTGCTGAAAAGATCTCATCATTCCAACCACAACACCTACTGCTATCTGCTAATGCCCGACAACCTGTTCGTCTCCATAGGGTTTGGACCCCTCAGGCATGGATGTTGTCGGAGGTGTTGCACCTCCTCCCCTAGCACCCTGTAGTCTGCCTCTGCGATGTCCTCTAACCATTATTACCTTCTAGTTGGTTTTTATCATGTATTGGGTTTCCTAGGATACTGTTAGCAATATTTCTTGTAAGGGGGTTAGAATGCAAAGAAATGGGTCAAAAACCCACTTGTCCTAAGTTCGGGGTGCTAATGCGCCCATGATTAAACGAAGA